>JBCAUG010500533.1:0-10343 GCA_038406175.1 Haplosyllis leylae
AAGGTGTTTCACCCTCCTTTGCTCCCCTCGCCCCCCCCCCCCCCCCAGGGAGCAAAAGGAGCGAACGAGCCACCTGGTGAAACTGTCACAACCTAACATGTGTCTAGTTGGTTAGTCTTGCTACGTAATAATTATACTTGTATTTGGTCTAGTTGACTAGTCTTGCTTTGTGGCAGTAAATACTACTTCCTCATTTTTTTCCCGTTTGTTTTGATTTTGATGGCAACTGGCTCGGGTGTATAAATATCACCAACAGAAAACATTTAGTGATGGCAGAAAATAAACATGAATATAATTCGTTCATAATTCTCAACATTATTCCAACATTCATTCCTGCCTCTCTCAGTCTACGGTAGGATAAGGACCCCCCCCCTCCCACCTTACTCTCACGGACAGACGAACGCACGCCTTTGAAAACAATACCTTCCATCGTACCGCATAAGTTGTCAGTAACACTTGTGATATTAAGTATGACTCCATATCTTCCAGATGAGCACTGCGTCATTATCAGCACTGATAATTTAGGAGCAGATTTCATCGGGGCTCATCCCAAAGATGTAAGTCACAGTATACATCATCACACCTAATATTCACACGTCTTTACTGACCACCTGTCTGTTGTATAAAACTCACATGCTATGTGCTACTGAATTTACAAAGCCATGCGTGATTCCCTCTCTTGTAAATGAATCTTTGATGTTTTACACATTGATGGAAGAATATCCAATTCTGACTGGTTAGTAAATAGCTTTATAATGGTTGTCCATGAGAAACAATAGGAGAAACGTGGGAATTACGCCTGAACCAATCAGTGGTCTGCCGCGTTACAACCCCTATTCACTGAATCTGTGAAGGTATGAAACAGGGGATTCAATTGGTTTGTTTGCATGCGATTTCGGCCTCTTAATTCAAAAGATATCTCCTAATGTTTTTGTTGTTCTTTGGACACCCCATTGTGATTGAACAAAAGCAACTATAATTGAATTATTTACAAACCAGTCAGTATTAGATATTCTTCCGGCAGGGTAGATTAGCTACATCATTTTGAACACGAAATACATCTTTTCTATATTAACCACAGTCTTCAGCGTGTGGGCTTGCTTCCCCACTGTGCTGGGAGGAATCCCTGCAGTTCGGAACACCATGGGTAGTTGATGTTGAGGGACCAGAAGATGGCGCTGAAAGAGCCTGCAACAGATCGGGGTAACACATTTGATATCAATATTTCGTCAACAATATCTGGCAACAACTTTGACAGTGGGGTTTTTCTTACATGGAGCAGAACTTTTATTGAATTCAGTGAATGCAGCGAATTCAGAGAATCTGAGAAATCACTGAAGCATGAATTTTGTTCAATTTAAGTATCCTCTCTCTTGCCTGTGTCTTTGTGGTTCAGTAGTATCATCTCTGTCTCTTACACAGCTATCCTTTTAATTTGTTTGTCGCAAATTTTGTGAATACATTTTAGCAACAGTCCAATCATTTCCTGTGCTTGCTTTACAATGGACTTTATCAAATGAAATACTCAGTTTCTGTGCACCAGATATCTTTCAAATTGTAATTTTACAGAATTATTGGTGTATAATGGATAAATTTCAATAATTTTTAATGTTATATTTCCATGCATTCTGTTGTCTGCCTTGGCTCATAAAGTGTGAAATGTCCCATTTGCCTCATTTTAATTCTATCCTTACTATGTGACAAAACCCAAAAGTGAATTTTAATAAACTTGTATTCCTCTTCCAGCGGACAGGGTGTGTTTATGGTAGAGAACAATGTTGACTTGTATCGGTTGTGGTTATATCTCTACAACAGAGGTGCAGAAGAAAAGGATGTCTGGGTTCATGGATTCAGGACAAACAAAGAGAGTGATTTTGTTTCCCTGGATGATTATGATGGTAAGATTTCTGTTGATTATCTAACTGTACCCACTTCACCGGAGATCAGACAATATTCTTGGAGGAAAGCTATGACAGTTTTTTTAAATCAGCTGATTAGAATAAAGTCTCACAGACGCACTGAAGAAATACATACAGACAGATGGACAGAAGCAAACATGTACTTGTCACGCCACATTACTCCATTCAGGGATGTGACCTCAAATGCCAGCAGCCAATGGATGCAATGCACATTTAATCCTGCCTTGTTGAACATACGGACGGACAGACGGACATACAGACAGACGGACATACAGACAGACGGACATACGGACAGACGGACATACAGGCAGAGAGACAGAGAGACAGACAGACAGACGGACAGACAGACAGACAGACAGACAGACAGGCAGAGAGACAGATAGCACAGACAGGCAGAGAGACAGACAGACAGACAGACGGACAGACAGGCATACAGACAGATGGACATACAGACAGATGGACAGACAGGCAGATGGACAGACAGGCAGACAGACAGACAGACAGACAGACAGACAGGCAGAGAGACAGAGAGACAGGCAGGCAGAGAGACAGAGAGACAGACAGACAGAGAGACAGGCAGGCAGAGAGACAGAGAGACAGACATTCAGAGAGACAGAGAGACAGGCAGGCAGAGAGACAGAGAGACAGACAGGCAGAGAGACAGGCAGACAGACATACAGACAGACAGACAGACAGACGGACAGACAGGCAGAGAGACAGACAGGCAGAGAGACAGACAGGCAGATGGACAGACAAACAGATGGACATACAGACAGACAGACAGACAGGCAGACAGACAGGCAGACAGACAGAGAGACAGACAGGCAGAGAGACAGACAGGCAGAGAGACAGAGAGACATATGGACAGACAGGCATACAGACAAACGGACACACAGACAGACGGACAGACAGGCAGAGAGACAGATAGCACAGACAGGCAGAGAGACATGCAGACGGACATACAGACAGACGGACAGACAGGCATATATTTTGATAATAGTGTTTACTCCGTTTTCTTACAGAACATGGCGAGTTTTGTGGTATCTTTGTCAACACTATACCCGAGCAGTTCTCTGGAGGTCAGATCCGCTCCGTACATTGTGATGAGGCTGGGATCCACTACGTCTGCGACGATGTTCGTTATATCCGTCTCGTCAATGCGTACCACTACGGCTCAAAGGGAAAACGTGACGAATTTTAAACAGGTGGGGTTAGTTTAAGTGGGATCATATGTTACGGTTCTGTTTTTGAAAAACGGGAAATTTGTCTCACATAGAGAATGATTAAAATTTGAATAAAACTCACAATGTGAAGTCATGGAAACCGTTGTTGCGTTGTGCTGTGTATTTTAGTCGCTTATCAACTGACACAGAAGTTCTGTGTGACCTGTACCGCATGATTAGTTATGCCCTCTTGTGGACATTTTTTTAAAAAAATATCTTCTAGGAAACAGAAGAATTAATACCAGACAATTTTTGTTTATGGTAAAGAAAATTACACTGTTCAATTGCCATCACAGATTTTAAGTTTCCATTAACATGATCAGTTAACTTGACCTTAGCTTGTGAGCATTTGGTAATTGAAGTAGATTATTGGACTACCCATTACCATTTGAACCCAAATTTGTGATTTTCATAATTGCCAACATAGAAATTTCTAACTGCTGCCTATGTAACCGCTGAGCCAAAGGCCACTCATGGTTACAAATGATGCAAGACACCAGTTTTTGGCTGAAATGCCAGAAGCTAAGGTGTCATGACTTCTCTGCCTTGGCAGACTAGTCTCCAAGATAGACAATGTCATGCACTTTGCACGCTTGGTAAAACAAGCAAGTGTGGACTACTGATGCAGTTTCGCAACTGGTCAATCAGTCTGGCATACTGTCTTGAGACATCTTTTTACCCTATGGGCCTTACACCTGTAGCCGGGGCACACTCCTCATACATGCCCCACTCCGTCCCATAATAGACTTCCAGTCGACGCAGTAGTTAGTTGGCTGTTTGGGCAGGTGTTGGGTGCTTGTGATGGGATGTGGTATTGGGCAGGAATTGGGTGTTTGGGCGGTACATACCTGTAGCCGGGGCGCACTCCTCATACACACCCCAGTCCGTTCCATCATAGACCTCCACCCTCACACAGTAGTTAGTTGAGTGTTTGGGCGTGGATTGGGTGTTTGGGTGGTACATACCTGTAGCCGGGGCGCACTCCTCGTACACGTCCCAGTCCGTCCCATCATAGACTTCTACCCTCACGCAGTAGTTAGTTGACGGAGATCGGAACGTCAGCGTTCGCTCCTCTAGGTGGAAATAGACGTCCGTGGGCGGCTCGATAACAAACACTGAAACGTGAAAACTCTGACGGTAAAAATTACACTGAAATGGGAAAACTCTAACGGCAAAAATTACACTGATACAGGAAAACTCTAACGGTAAAAATTACACTGATACGGGAAAACTCTAACTGTAAAAATTACACTGAAACGTGAAAACTCTAACGGTAAAAATTACACTGATACGGGAAAACTCTAACGGTAAAAATTACCCTGAAACGGGAAATCTCTAACGGTAAAAATTACACTGATACGGGAAAACTCTAACGGTAAAAATTACACTGATACGGGAAAACTTTGACGTTAACAAATTAAGTGAAACAGGAAAAATCTAATGTCATAAACACTAAAAACGGAAAATTTTAACGGGAAAAGTGTAACGTATGAAGTTTATTTGCTAGTTCGTTTAAAACATATTTGGAGAGACGCTCTGGATGTTTTGTGATAATTAAGACAGCCAATCCTGTGACTTGTATCATAAATGACGTCACAATGTCAACAATGGTGGATCCAAGATTTCCAAGAGGAGGTTGCGCCAACCGCAAACGTGGAGGCGCCAATCTATCATTGTGGCCAAGTTTCCCCAAAAACTGCATGAAAATGAAAGAATTGGACCAGAAGCGCGCATCCCCGGCCCCCCACCTGATCCGCCAATGGTTAACACAGTAGTATGTGGAGAGCGTCGACAATTTTATAATACACAAAAACACAATTGTGATAGCCTAACGATCTGTCCACAAGTACCGATGATTTAGAGTGATTGCGTTCGTGAGTCATAATGGTTTTATGCAGTTTTCAGTATAACAGCGCCACCTCTCGTATAGTAGCTGTGTACTTACCTTTGGTAGTTACGGAGATCTCTGGAGAGTATTGTCCTCCTCCCAACTCATTCTCACCGAAAACTCGTAACGTGTAGTTAGTTCCGGGAAATAAACCTGGAAGAAAGAGAAGAAATGGATTGATTAAGGCTGAAATTTTACGAGATGTCACTATTTCAAAGTTTTGTGTAAAGTATCAAATGTTCTCAAATTGATTCAGTTTTCTGCAAATTGTTGGGACTTTGTCAAAATTATAAAAATGGTCTTTGATTGAACAGTGGTTATTGCTGAGAGATTCTGCATAACTTGCACCGTTATCGTAGAACCAAGTGCCCCCCCCCCCTCCCCTGGACCGGACCATTGGTGCCCCTAATGGTGAACATTATCTTTCCGTCGTACTGCGCACGCCTATATAGAGTGACCGTAACTTTGAGGGTACGTTATGACAAAAGAACCGTAAAACCAAGGGGTACGTTATGAAACAATTACCTGTGATGTTGTACCGGATTGCCTCGGCTGGTTTGACGACGAGCCTCCGTTCGTACTGTTTACTGGACGAATAGGACACGACAAACCACTGCGGGTATCCGCCGCTAAACCCGGGCGTCCACTCGAGGAATACTGACTCCCATGTCCGCTGTATCACCCGGAGAGCTGTGGGAGGATCAGGGGTCGCTGTAAGTACACAAAATATACAATCAATACTAGAGGGGGCGACCACTCGAGGAATACCGACTCCCACGTTCGCTGTATCACCCTCAGAGCTGTGGGAGGGTCAGGGGTCGCTGTAAGTACACAAAATATACAGTCAATACTAGAGGGGGTGACCACTCGAGGAACACAGACTCCCACGTCCGCTGTATCACCCGGAGAGCTGTGGGAGGGTCCGGGGTCGCTGTAACAACACAAAATATACAGTCAATACTAGAAGGGCGACCACTCGAGGAATACTGACTCTCACGTCCGCTGTATCACCCGGAGAGCTGTGGGAGGGTCCGGGGTTGCTGTAAGTACACAAAATATACAGTCAATACTAGAAGGGCGACCACTCGAGGAATAATGACTCCCACATCCGCTGTATAACCCGGAGAGCAGTGGGAGGGTCCGGGGTCACTGTAACAACACAAAATATACAGTCAATACCAGAGGGGGCATCCACTTGAGGAATACCAACTCCCACATCCGCTGTATCACCCGGAGAGCTGTGGGAAGGTCCGGGGTTGCTGTAACAACACAAAATATACAGTCAATACCAGAGGGGCCGACCACTCGAGGAATACTGACTCCCACATCTGCTGTATCACCCGGAGAGCTGTGGGAGGGTCCGAGGTCACTGTAAGTACACAAAATATACAGTCAGTACTAGAGGGGCGTCCACTCGAGGTGCACAAACCTGCTGCACTTTTTCCAGGGCAAAACGTTACTTAACGGGCTGTTATCATTGTCAAAGTCCCTGCTTTTTCCCTTTAACAAAATTATCAAACTTTTTAACAATTCTCGAAAATTCCCGAGGGGGGAAATATTCCTGTTTTTCGAGTGTCAACAGGAACCTTAAAATAGAGATAATATGACGCCTTATGATTGGGGACAGAAATCGTTGCTATGGAGATTTTCTCGTTTCAACATTGTAAGTACTATGATACATACTCTTGACGGTGAGATCGACGCCAATGGACGAGTCTCCGATGGCGTTACTTCCGGTGCACGTGTACTCGCCAAGATCAGACGCTCTGACGTCACTAATGTTCAGCATAGTTAAGTACGGGAAGGCGCCACTGATGGTTGCCGTGGTGATCTGTAACATAAGGATGCATAAGTTTAACAAAGCATACGGTTTCCATAGTAATCTGCACAGTGCCCAAACATACAACATAAGAAATAGACTTTCACAGATACATTGTCTTGTTACAAGAAAACAAACTGAAAATATATCGTTGTCATGGTGATCTGTGCAGTATCTATTCATACTGCGTAAGAATATAGCGCTGAGAAATAATATTCAGGAAATCATTGCACGATTCAAACAGGCCAATTATTGGCTGAGTTTTTCCCCAGCAAAGATAGACGGGCAAGAATACACACAGACGTCTAGACAGACAGACAGACTGATACCTGCGGTCGCTGTAGAGTTGCTTGTTTCCCTTGTACCAGCGGAACCCAGGAGTGGGAACCCTGTGAGACAGACAGACAGACTGATACCTTGATCCTGCGGTCACTGTAGAGTTGCTGGGTTCCCTTGTACCAGCGGAACCCAGGAGTGGGAACCTCGTGAGACAGACAGACAGACAGACTGATACCTTGATCCTGCGGTCGCTGTAGAGTTGCTGGGTTCCCTTGTACCAGCGGAACCCAGGAGTGGGAACCCCGTGAGACAGACAGACAGACTGATACCTTGATTCTGCGGTTGCTGTAGAGTTGTTGAGTTCCCTTGTACCAGCGGAACCCAGGAGTGGGAACCCCGTGAGACAGACACGTCAGCACCGCCGTCTGATTAATGTCGATCGCGACCTTCTTCTCTGTAACGTTCATTACTGGCGCATCTGGAATAGACAATTAACGTTGTATGTGGAAAAGGGAATCAGCTGCCAGGTTGGTCGTCAAATGACGAAAATCAACATTGTATGGTGAAGGGATCGGCTGCCATGTTGACCGCCAAGTGGTCAACAGGTGTTGCACCATTCGAAGTGCATCTTGAACGACGAAACAACACTGTATGGCGTAGAAAGTACGTAGGAGAAGGAGCCGAGGCCCAGAGGTTGGTAGCTGTCGCACTCAGACATGCATTTTTTAAAAAAAATAGCAGGACACAAGTCCTTTTCGTGGGGCCACTAATAAACCTGTTTTGGAATTCTGATCACGGTCTCAAAGACAGGATGTATGACCGTGCTTGCGTGCTTTGTCGTCTGTATGATCAGCAGAGTTAAATCTGGTGCGACACCTGCTGATCTCATGGCTGCAGTCAGACACTTTTGATCCGAGCATTGGTGGGACTCGAACCCATGGCAGATACGCGTTTCTATTGGATACCACCGTCCGTCAACCATGATTTCCAATAGCAACGTCGTCCTTGTGCCGTCGTAACCGTCTGAGTCAAATCCAGTTTTGCTGACATTGGTATTTTTCTAGTATCGTGTTTTTTGACATCCTTGTACTATAGTAGAAACTTGTTCCGCTTCCGCTTGGGTTCCCGTCAACAAGTACGATCTTTAACTTAAATTGGTAAGAGCAGAACAAGAGGGATTTCCTAACTTACATTCAATAGTGAGGATCATGTCGCTCGTTTGGGTGACGCTGGTGATGTCACTGGTTGCCCGGCAGCTGTAGCGTCCTGCGTCTCCTATCCGCAATGCAGTCTGGGAAGGTTCTCTCATGGATCCTGTGTGGAAGAGAAAACAAAGATTAAATTCTTTAGTGGAACATACTTAGTGATTATCTGACAGAAAAATAGTGGCGGATCCCGGAGGCGGCCTGCTCAGAACCAACTTTTTTCCATTCCGCTGGGTTTTTTTTTTGATTAAATATGCATCATTTTGGAATGGCACCATATATATAGAACATTATCCCCGTGTGAAATTTTTATTTTCGTGTAGTTTTTGAGAAAACATGGCCAAATGGTAGGTTTTGCCCTCCATCTCCCTTGTGGCTTCACCCCCCCCCAGCTCCTAATCCTAGCTCCGCAAAGTAGCTACAAAATAATAGACGTTTTTGATTGGCTGACCTTGAAACAGCAAAGATGACGTCACATTGTAGCTGTACGAGTCTATTGGCTGCTGAATGGTTCTGACGTAATAAAGTCCACCGTGGTCTCCAACAGCAACGTCGTCCTTGTACCATGTGACATCCGGTAGGGGACGCCCTCTGACATAACAGGAAACGATGAGAGGATTCTGGGTAATCGTCACCGTCTTCGTAGCCGGAAGTCTACCATTCGGGAGGAATTCTGGGAGCTCTGTAAAGATACAAAATTAAAATAGTGAAACATATTGCGTTCTCTCTGTGGGGTAAAGCATTGGCCCAATTTTTATGCAGTGTTTGGGAAATATTGGCCAAATAATAGGTTGGCGTGCCCCTCCCTTTGGATTGGCGCATCCCCGCCACATCACCTCCATCTGGGAAATCCGGCATCCGGCCTTCTGACGGTGTAAATTTAGAGTAATTTTACAAAACCATCTCTAGTGGGGAGGGGGGGGGTGGGCGTCAATAAACTACTGTTTGACCAATTTTTCTCAAAGCTACATAAATATGAAGAAATTTTGGCCGAGAAAGGGGCGCGTCTTTTTGCTCCCCCCGATCCACAAATAAAAATGATTTATGATAGTCCCCTTCACTTCAAGACCCGTCTTGTTTGACGGGAATACCGGATTAGAAATGAGCTGGGTGAGTTCCCTTGTATCAACCGGGAATCCTTGATTCGAATGGGATCTTATCGATGAACATTTAAAATTGGCGGTAATAAACAAATAACACTAGGTGGCAGGGCTGCATATTAACAATACTCCAGATGTCAGCACATGATCGTCATTTGTGTTTACACAAAGTACTTGAAGGAGTACATTGTGAACAATTTTTCCGTAACTAACTTTAATCGTTCAAAAATATTTCTTTAAGTGCAAACACTTTATAATTGAATTATTTCAGATGTTTAATCTTTGAAAATGTGAGATTTTTGTTTGCTCATCTGATTACAGACTACATCACCAAAATGCGAGAAAGAAAATATTTAAAGGAACATAAATCAAGTTTTCCAGTTATCTTAAGAAGCCCATAATTCACTCAGATCCTCACCTATCCTGACAGCACATCGTTAAGGTAACATGTGTGGCCATTGTATGTCAAGGTCAACCAGGTCATTAAAGGTCAAAGAGGTCACTTCATCCACATGGGCCACAAAAGGGCAGAACGTTGGCAGAATGGTTGATTAGGTTAAGTACTCGTGTATGAGGTTTTTACACTGGCTGTAGGAGGCCCATATACAGATCTGTCCGCCCAGGGTCACAATTACTGAGCTTAAATACAGGTAAATAATGAGTAACTATGGCAATGAAGACTTGCAGTAAGATTTCTCAGATAGGCCTGTAAGATTACGGTTCCTTGTGAGGGCATGTACGTTTCTGTTGTGCATTCGATAAAAGCGTGTGAAGTTCACCCAAGAACGTCACTCAAGATTCAGTGTCAAACTGTCTTATCCCAAACTTACTTTTCAAACTGTCTTATCCCAAACTTACTTTTCAAACTGTCTTATCCCAAACTTACTTTTCAAACTGTCTTATCCCAAAC
>JBCAUG010500644.1:0-15228 GCA_038406175.1 Haplosyllis leylae
AGTAAGTGAAAAGTTTACTGGCCCGAGACAATATTTACTGGCCATTGGCCAGCGGGCAAGTGTTAAATGATACACTGATTTAGGTGTTGTATTTAGAACACATCTTTAACCCTGATCCTGAATCTGTATTGTAGATAATTCATGCAAATGTGGTGGTGTACAGTTATCATTATCTGCTGGATCCAAAAATTGCCGATTTGGTCTCCAAAGAACTCAGTAAAAGTTCCGTGGTCATTTTTGACGAAGCTCACAACATTGGCAAGTAAAGTAATTTTCAATAGGCTTCACAATGATATTATACTATGCCCATCCAGTTGCAGTCATCTGTTGATAATTCCTACCAACAAAGTGGGTCTTCTCATTCCAGATAACGTGTGCATTGAATCCATGAGTATTACAATTAATAGAAGAACGCTAGACAAGTGTCAGGCCAACATAGAGATTCTCCAGGACAACATTCAAGTGTAAACACCACAGCCGTTAATTTCTAATGAAAAGAATGTTCTGCTTCGATTATTTTCAACACTACGCAATGCAAGAATGAAACATGTAGAAACATTGTAAAATTCTATTGTGTAGACTGAAGAATACCGATGTACAGCGGCTACAGCAGGAGTACAGTCAGATGATACAAGGTCTACGCGAAGCGCAGGTCGCCAGGGAGTCCGATATCATCCTTGCTAATCCAGTCTTACCAGATGAAATATTACAGGGTTTGTAAAGTGTTTTTTTATACTTTTATCCATATTTTCTAGTTACTTTATTTAAATTGTCCCAATGATTCTATTTTCATGACTTTCAGTTTGAAAGCAAATGTAAATTCAGTACAGTAAATTTTGGAAGGTATGTCACAACTGCCAATGATAACAGCCAAAATTACATCGTTTAAAATTAATACTCAATAAATAAAGACAACTTTGACACGTGCGCTGAATTTTCCCATTTCAACGTTCAGATTCAAGACTACACATTGCAACCATTCTCACCCATTAAACAAGAAAGTCCTCCTGCGTGAACGCAAGAGGCATACCGCCCGTCGCGTAATAAGTGCTCGCTCTGCTGTTCTGTCCTGGAGGGGGGGGCGGGGGTACCCCAACCTGACCTGGCTGGGGGGGTACCCCAACCTGACCTGGAGTACCCCCCCACCAGAAAGTACATGAGACCAGTGGAAGTATTATGGGATGGGTTACCCCTCCCCCCAGAAAGGACATGGGACCAGTGGAAGTATTATGGGATGGAGATGGGGTAACCCCCCCCCCGGTGTGGACTGACAAACAAACTGAAACTATTACCTTCCCCCATCCTTCGAATGCGGGCGGCAACAATGGCGCCAATATTTTAATAGGTACCTTAGTTATTATGTTGTAATTTTTAATACTTTCGTATTACAAACTACAGAGGCAGTCCCAGGTAGCATATGAACTGCTGAGCATTTTGTGTCGTTCTTGAAGAGATTTTTGGAATATTTGAAAACAAGACTGAGAGTTCAGCATGTGGTACAAGAGAGTCCACCCTCCTTCTTGAAACATTGTAACCAGACTGTTTGCATTGATAGAAAACCACTCAGGTCGGTTCACTTAATTAATTTAAATATGACTTGCGGAAGTCCATTGTTTTCAATTTGCTGCGAAATTTTCACATAGAATATGGTCGTAACGGTTGACGTTTTGTGAAATAAACCGAGACAAGTGGGTGGAAATACAATAGTTGTAAGAGGTTCACACATTTGCAGATGTATTCAAAACATAGATATGATCAGTTGTTCAAATTTTTACTGTGTGAATCTCGTTCGCCACTTCATCGTACTGCTCGGAAAATGTCCGAAATTCAAACAATAGCTTAAATGCTTTGATCCTTTGGTCAGTAATATGTTCACTTGAAGTTTGAAAATTTGTTTGAAATTTATAAGTAAACAACGCGTGAATATTTGACACTCAACAGTTAGATTCCAACTGACATAATACGGATACTAGTAGCTGAGTAAAATTGCACACATTTGAATTTACTTACCATTGTAAATGAATGAAACTATTTTTTACAAGAAAGTTCCTCCTGCGTGACCGCCCGAGGCGTAGCAAGTCTGCTGTCCCGGATACCCCCCCCCCCCAGTTACAGGCCTGACTGGGGTATATCCCTCCTCCAGCTACAGGCCTGATTTGGGTAATCCCCCAGGAAAGGACCAGAGACCAGGGGGCACCCCCCCCCTTCATACTTCGTACAAGTTGCAATTTAGTCTAAAGTCAAGACGCTATTCTCACCAAACGATTACTGGAGTGTTTTGATATCCTTTATGTACAGTGAAACTTCGTACATATTTATTGCAGATTTTGTGCGGAGAGACTACAGTCACTATTGCGAACACTTGAAATGGCTAATTTGCACGATTTTACTCCCATCTGCTTAATCTCGAACTTTGCAACAATGATCAGTACATATACGAAAGGTACGTGCCGAATATACAACAATATTTTCTTTCACTCAACATAAATAAAATGAGTCCATTAAATACAGTGCGGTAATTGTAAGAGCAAAAACTGTTTTTCAGGTTTCACACTGATAATAGAGCCATTCGATGACCGAACACCAACAGTGTCCAATCCGATCATGAACCTCAGCTGCATGGACGCATCAATAGCCATCAAACCCGTTTTCGACAGATTTCAGTCGGTTGTTATCACTTCGGGAGTACGTAAACAATAACTTAATTTAGTCATTTAATTTAAAAACCTACTCGTCCGATTGTTTTCTGAAGCGGTTTACGACTTCAACCGCAGCAGAGCAATGAAAAGCATGTTAAGAGTTAGCCAGTATTTACATACTTCATTTTAAGATCTGAGACTTCTTGATTAGCGACCTTGGATGATACGAAAAGAAGAGGTTTCCGTGCTTTAGTTAAATCCAAACGTCTGTAATTATTTCAGACCCTATCACCACTGGATATCTACCCCAAAATTTTGGATTTCAGACCTGTTACCATGGCATCGTTTACTATGACATTAGCACGACCATCAATCTGTCCAATGGTAAGCTCTCCAATTTGCTAACAGTCAAATGCTGTCCGTACAGTGGAAGAGCAAAACTTTACTATCAATAGAATGACTAACACGATATTGCATATTTTTCTCCCAGGTGGTCAGTAAAGGTAATGACCAAGTTGCAATCAGTTCCAAATATGAGACAAGAGAAGATCCAGGTATGCAAACCACGTGTGGCTAATTAGTCATTTTATGTGTTGTTATTGTCACGTCTGCACAGGTTAATCTGATTTATATTTTCCCAGCTGTGATAAGGAACTACGGAAATCTCCTAGTTGAATTAGCCACGGTAGTTCCAGATGGTGTGGTATGTTTCTTTACCAGTTATGTGTACATGGTAAGTGTCTGAACCAAAATGTATCTTCTTTGTATTGAAACATTATGGCTTATTCACACACACGGGGACGGGTGTGGGTTCGGATTCCTATCCGGAGGTAATTCCCCTGGACTGGTCAAGAGAATCTTAGGTACGGTGGAGCTAATGGCTACAGTTGTTGTGGAGCTAATGGCTACAGTTGTGCTGTGAAGAAATATTCACACTGCATACAAAAGGGAATTTCATATATTCATACTGCATACAAAAGGGCATGGATCCCCATCCCGAAATAGCTACTGTACCTTTTATTGGGACAAGGCCCTGTCCCTGGACAGGGATTCGGTGTGAATGAGCTATTGCAGGAAATGGTCTCCTGAATGGTTTTCTCAGAACTCTCACAAACAGTAGAAAAGCTGGAAAAAGAAAACGGGTTTTATTTAGGGATGGGAAAATCGTGAAATTGTGTCCTCAAAAATCAGAGAATTTTTGTGGATCAGGGAAAATTACAGGGTAAAAATATGAATGTGAGAATTTTTGCTTTGAGAAAGTGTTTTTTAAAATGGCATGAATAGTCGTTTTGTAGAAAATTCTTAAAGAATAACTTCCAGCTGGCTGGTATTGTAAGGAATATAATGAACTTCTGAAAATATTTATCCATTTAAAAGTTGAGGTGATAATAACTTCCATGAAAATTTTACGATTTTTACCTATACACAGAGAATAGTTTGAAAGAAGCCGACAAACATGAACTAATTCTGCTCGTTATCTTCTCAACTAGGAAACTATAGTTGCGGCCTGGTACGAACAAGATATCATTGATCAAGTTCAGAAACATAAACTGTTATTTATTGAAACACAAGATGCAGCAGAAACTACGCTAGCTTTGGTTAACTATCAAAGGGTAAGTAGACTCCATGTATTATTGTTTGTTGGATGTCAAAGAATGTAAATTGAGAACTGTAAGGCTTCACTATGTTTACCACAAACCATCTTCACTACAGTGAAATACATAGAGGTACATGTGCATGCGTTTATGTCGTACTGTATTCCTGGAGAGATAAGTATAAGGGTAATATCTTGTTAGGGCGACATATGGGACATTTACAATGATTTTGCCAGATATTGTTGCGGATGAGGAGTTTGTTGTAACTGAACTCGTTGAATGAGGGATAATCTGAGTTAACAAGCAACGTGTTTTCTCCCTAAGGAATTGCGGCCATAGAAACTAAACTTAAACTCGAAATTGCCAATTACATTAGGTATAGTATATCTTTAAGTAAGGATTGCTTGGCATTGCCATCAAAGTACAAAAATAGCTAAACTAAAAAGAACACAATCTGTAACAAGCAAACTCGACGCGTGAATTCTTTTTTAAAAAGTATATAACCGTGTATATTAGGAGAACTGGTATTCTCTTTCTGTGCTGAATGGCGCGAGAATAAGTCCGCGTATTGCTGGGATTCTTGATTTTGTTTCATCTGACCGACTTGTTTGGCTATCATCACACTTTCCAAAAAGGATTAGAAGGCATGCGATAGTCTCTCCCCCACATGCATTTTTAACATGGCCAAGAATTGTGGTAAATTTTGAGGGAACTCAGGCCAACAATATCATGTCTGCGCCTTCAACGTAGAAATTAGGTACACGGGTACCTTTGAAATAGGGTAAAATGATTCCACGGCCTTGGCATATTATAATACGAAATCCTTATGGTGTTTGTGGTACAATAAAACTAAATCTTAAAAGTTTTAATTCGGCAAAAAAAATTGAATACAAAAAAGACCTCGCATTAACATTACGAGGTATACCGACCACGGCTCCCTGCCCGTCCTTGTGATCATTCTAGACTAGCCCTAGCCGGGGGGAGGGGGGAAGGGGTGGGTCAACAGTTCTTGGTCTGGGGAGGGGCCAGTCAAAAGTTTGTGGCCTTGAGACCGAACCTCCCCCCCCGCCCACCCTTCCTCACCCCATGAACAGGACAGATACGACTAAAAACATTACCTTCCCTCGTACTAAGTACGTGGTCGATAATGACCAGTGCCCAAGAAAATACAATTTTTGCCTGTTATAGTGTTAGGTTTCAATTGAATTTAGCTGTGTACTGTACCCTGATTCCACAAATGCATTTTTTTCTCAGGCTTGTGAGAACGGTAGAGGTGCAGTTTTGTTATCAGTAGCCAGAGGAAAAGTATCGGAAGGAATTGACTTTGGTGAGGAAATTTTTATGTTAGGCCTTGTTCACATGTAACAACACAGACACCGATATTGGGACTGATAAAGTTTAGCATTGTGCTAATGGCAATTAGCTAAATCGACTGAAATTCGGGCTAAATGGGTTCCACACTCATTTATCCCAAATTTCGGTCCGATTTAATTAATTGTATACACCTCTATTGGTGCCATGACGGGCTAAATTTCGGTCCAAATTTCGGTGTCGTTACGTGTGAAGAAGGCTTTATTTCATTGGAAGAAACGTTAATTTTGCACCAGTATTTTCATTTTGAATTAAAGAGGAAAATCTTGTGCATATTATCCAGCCACAAGGCGTCACATAACACTAATCGCTGAAACAATGGAAACCCAGTGTTCTAAAGAAGCGTGTAGAAAAGGTCGTGGCGGGACAGCAAACTACGTGGTTTATGACTCTGCGCGTAAAGCAAAGAGTTGGAACTAGTGTCAATAAAAATAACGACGAATCACGCTTGCTCAGTCGGCACAGTTTAATAATGATAAATTACTTTACTAGGATTTGTTTTAGTCAAATGTGTCTGAAAGCATGTAGTGCATGTCATGAAAATAAACTCAAAATATTCCAATCTGAAAATCTAATCTAACTGGAAACCTGGAAGCTGACATGCAGTACGCACAAAGTCACGACCAGGCACTTTTTGAAGAGCGTTATAGGATATAATAAGATGTGGAACATTTTTTCTCATCCTTGATTTCATGGTACAGATTTGAAAAGAAACGTGTATTAAGAGACTTAAGCTACTTGGCACTTGATATTTTAAGCAAAACAGTATGAAAGATTTAACAGCCAGCGGTGCTCGTGTTCCCAATAGATTGAAGTTAGAAAGCCACCGAAGCTGTTAATATGAAAGGAACAAGGGCAGCGAGGCTGTTAAATATCTTAAACACTATATTAATCATGTCATGCTGTGACTACTGTTGTCAAATATACGTTAACTTTATTTTTTTCCCAATAGCAGATTGCACTCATCAACGTGTTTTAAGCTATTTAGCAGACTCGTACTGTTTGTCAACTTGAAATATCGCATTCGAGCTTGACGGCCCATGTCCTTTAATTCGCGTTAAATCACGGCGGCTATTAGAACAATAAGAAAAACTGTTCATTAACTCTCACGAATGCATACAACTTTAAACCCTGAATACTTCAAATAAAACAAAGACCCATTTAAGGTGCTGACTTTATTGAACTCACAGGTGAACATGAACATCACACAAAACATCACACAAATAAATCACACAAAATTGTAATGGAAAAAATCGCTTTTGAAGCATGTCTTGTAATACCTCAAACAACTCATACGACCTTACTCATTCACTTCATGACCTTCATATTCAAATTCACATCAATGGTATGTTTCTTAGCCTTCTTCACTAAGTTTCTTGCTCTCAACCTACATTTCCCAATCACTTTCTTTCGCAATTCTTGCCTTGTTTTAAGCACATTAGTAACCATTTGACTATATGTCAGCTTTGAACTCTTACTTTCAACATCCTCCCCATTACTTTCACGTCATTCAATTGTACACTCTCATCTACTTTTACCTTCTTACTCTCACTCTTTCCTGACACAGTCTTACTTGCAGCTTCCCTGAGATGATCAGCTGTTCTTTTACACACCCTAACACATTCTGAATGATGACCTGTCACTTCCTTAATCATCTGCTTGGGAATATTATTATCATACATTCTACTGGCACAAGTAGCCCTTAATGAGTGATTAGTGTAGTGACCTTTCCAACCTGCTTCTTTACAAATTTCTCTAACAGTACTCTTTATCTTATTCATACTGTAAGGCTGATCACAATACCATGTTGACGGTGTAGGTACCTTCTTACATCTCAAGTACAATTTCCTGCAGGTCTTACCACTTGGCAACAATCGCACATATTTCTTGAAAATAACAATTGGACATCTCTCAACATTACTTGGACCATACACATACACCACCTTGTTGAATTTCTTAGAATTCAAACCACCTTGATTGGCCTTTGTAATGGATCTTCCCTATACACAAGATGCTCCACACCCCTCTCATCTTCCTCAATTGACAACTGAGAATCACATCCAGGCCTTCTTAGATTATTGTGCTCAACCCCACCTCGTAATGCACAATGCATACCAATCATATATATCAACATTCTGAGTAATTGCAAAGGCTCCCTGTCACCCAACACACCACTGAAAAACAGCTGATCCTCATTCTTCAAACTTATTACATCGCTTGACTTCTGCACCCCCATACCAACACTATGTCTCTCCTTCATCGTATTATCCATTACATTTCTCAACGGCAAAAACTCTTACTGATCAAACAACTTCCACAAAATACCATTTTCATGTAAATATATTTGGATCATAATGATTATCTCCCTTATAGTATTAGGGGGATAATCATCACCATCCAACTTCTTCACTTCCCTCACAAACCTACACAATGAATAACACAAATCAGATACTGTGAAGGAATGCAAAAACTTGAGATTTGCTGCCACTATTTGCGCACCAACCCCCAACATAGCTATCCTATTTCTTCTCCACTCACTGTACAAATTCACAGCCCATAAAATCTTCGTCTAGATTGTGGTGCAAACCTCTTCTTACAAAAATTCTCAATATTCTTATCTGGTTCTGGTTGCTTAAATTGTCTCATCTTCTTCGCTTTATCACCACCACTGCTTTTCAACCTCGCCTTCTCAAGGACCTTCTCACATACCACATCCATGTTACATATCATTTCATCTGCATTCACAATTTGATCCATCAAATCCTTCTGAGAATCACGTACAACTTTCCCCACATCACTACAAAATTAACAAACAACCTAAATACACAATTGCCAAACCAAACCACATTCAACTTCAATACCAAATTTCATACCTTTATTCAAAATCCCTAATCAATTAAAAACTCACATTGCATCAATCTCCTCATCGGACGATATATCCTCACCATAAACACTGTCATACAAATGCATCCCAACTCCACCACATTCCTCTAAACTCACAACACTACTTTCACCAACTAAATCCTCCTCTATATAATTAATCAAAATTTGGTGCCTCATTCTCCAGACTTTGCTCTTGAGTAAGCCACGAAATATCATTATCAGATTCCGAGATTTTCACATTCTCCTCTCATACAGAACCCATCCACACACAACGACACCACAAACATGAATGCTTCAAAATCCCGCCAATACCACATCCATCAACAATACATTACCCAAATCAATTGTCATTCAAATCAAATTCCTCCCCAAATAATTCACAAAAGGCGTGCACCTATTCATACCACTGAATACAATCCTCAACCTTCATTCACATGACCCAAAACAACCTTCACGATCACCCTCACACACACACTCAAAAAATACCAAATTCCCTTAATACTCCTCAAAATCACATTTACCAATTACCACATGACTCCTGACAACATGCTCTTTCATTTGATACCCAACAAGCCAATATTCAACAAACTCATCCAAAACTCCCAAAAATATAATTAATCATCTGCACCAAAATCATCTTGATGCCGATGATTTAAGTAATTTAATGAACACGGTATTGTGTGCCATGGACAATTAATGCATTCGCCACTTCGTGGCTCCATGCATTAATTCCCCATAACACACAACACCTACGTTCATTAAATCTTATTTAACGTCTGTTAAATCTCACCTGACATACGGCCTTCCATGGGTCAAATGTTTCCCAATACCCAGTCATCATGACATACGTAGTTAAATGCATTTAACACTCTCGGTGCCTTTGTGTTTCTCACAGATCAATGGCATCAGTGTTTATTAGGGCAAAGCACAACAGTTTACCAGATTATCATTGTTTAAGGCACAATATTGTGTCAATTTCCGTTCAGTATGACATTTTTTTTATCCAGATCACCATTTAGGGCGAGCTGTCGTTATGTTTGGTGTCCCATACGTGTACACACAAAGTAGAATATTAAAGGTAATTTTTCTTGTCGCCTCTTAAAATTCCCATTTCGATATCATACAATAAAAACTTGACAGCGCACGAATTTATTTGCTGTGAAAGGAAAGTGACCGCCTCAACATGTCACGACATATTGCGACCTTCACATGAAATTGACTGCCTGTAAGCGGAGGGCTCAGTCACTTGAGACAATCCCCTGCCACATGTTGGAATTTTACTGGTACATTTGTGATAGATAAATGAAAGATCATAAAGCATTATCACTCCCCCAGTAGAGCGACTGTATCAGAAATCCTGATTTTGCTGACAGCGATTCTGTAATATATTTGCAATTAAGGAAAGCAGCTCCGCTCTGTGTTTCTCAGAAAATTTGATATTGTTTTCAACAGGCTAGATTGGAGTACCTTCGGGAGCAGTTTCACATTCGAGAGAATGATTTCTTGACGTTCGATGCAATGAGGCACGCAGCCCAGTGCGTGGGTAGGTGTATGAGAGGCAAAACAGACTACGGAATTATGTGCCTCGCAGACAAGGTAAAATTAAGTTCATGGAAGACAGACCCCAATGTATTCATTTTTACGGTGACAATTCGTTGGGATACATTCCTTTGCAAGTTAGAATTATGGAGGTGCTATTTATTTACAATATTTTCAGAGTTTAGTCAGTTTATCGTAAAATAAACAGCCTTGTGTTCATTGCAATATTTTTGTTATTGCCAGAGATTTGGTAGATCCGACAAGAAGAACAAGTTACCGAGGTGGATACAAGAACATTTGAAGGATTCAGTGCTGAACTTGTCGACTGACGAGGCTGTACAAATAGCAAAGCGATTTCTTCGACAGATGGCTCAGCCTTTCAGAAGAGTAGGTTTTTAACTTACAATGTTTCATAAACTAGCGACTCGAGTCGACACGAGCAAAAGATATTCTAAAGCCTATTTGCTTCATGACGTCACTCTGGGTGAACAGATCGCAAGCTTGATGAATCGAAATGGGAATTGGAAATTGAAATTGAGAGCACCTAAGCGCTTATTCAAGCTAAGTCTCCTTCAGCGTCAGTGTCTGTGATAAATTTCATCAGTAGTAGCATTCACACCAACCAGTGGGGAAGATCGAAAGACCGCAGACATTATCTTTAGAGCAAACTTTATGGTGTCCTAAATGGAACCGGTAACAGAGCTTTTGGTGATATACCTGTATGCTGCAACTTTGATCATGTTCAGGCTGTATGTTTTAAGTGACTTGACCTGGGTACATAATATTTTTACACATGTATGAGAGACCTCTTTTAGTGTCAGCAGCTAAATTAATAAAGGAGTAAAATGTGCATGTTGTTATTGCAATATCTTTCATTGAAGCTGCATTAGCTAATTAGTGTTATTCCGAAGATTAGACAAAGAACATAAATTGTCTTCGTTAAGTGGCTGAATTAAATTAAGGACTTGGAATGTCAGCAAGTTGTATTTGGTGTGGTTACAGCTTTCAGATCAAACTTATTTTATCCTCCATTCTGTTTCGTTTATTGCTGGGGATAATGAGAAAACGAAAAATGGCTAAATCGATATCAGCAATTGGTATTGGTCTTATCTTTCCAAGGAAATTCCATTCGCATCTCGGACCTTTAAGAACCGACGACTCACACTCATGTAAAACTTTCTGTCGAGCAGTGATGTCCAGGGGACTTGTATTCATAGTGTTTCCGACATATCTCTCACTTCCTGTCTCGTAAATTTATTTACCTGTCTGAATTTTCAGGAGGATCAGTTAGGTTTGTCACTACTAACACTGGACCAGCTAGAGAATGAAGACATGATAAAGAAAATAGAAGCAAGAACCCAACAGCATCCTATTTGATGAAACTTATAGAAAAACATTCGTCCCCGCGCAGGTAAAGCATCGTGTGTTTAATGGTAAAACGGAATTTCACAAAACTTGTGAAAATGGTTCAACAGAAACTGTAACATTGAATGCCATTTAATTTTGTCATGGGATTTTGTAATCCCAAGCTGTTGTTTGTATCTGAATAATACATAGTCAGTATTAATAAATCAGATTCACTGTACAATGTTGTTATCAGATGCGTAAATGTAATTTTACTACACAAAATTGAATAGTCTACCAGGCATTCGGCAAAACGCATCCATTCACCGAATGGAGAATATGGAAGCCTGGCGTTTAAGAGGTCTTGTATACGGAGAGAATCAAGTGTCGAATTAAGAAGTCGTTCAGTATCCGTTTTCATTGGGCGTAAGCGTGCACCACGTGCAATAGATTTTGATGCACAGAATAGGGAACAGAAGCCATCTCGAAATGGCTATTAAGTCTACCGAAAGAATTAAGCAGATACGTGGAAATTTCGCAAATAGATTGCTGCATATGAAAGGAAAAATATGAGAGGTGTTAAATAAAACAGATTTCGAAATCCTAGCTAAAAAGGTGAGACTTCAGATTCAGGAGAGAAAGTACTTAATGAAATAGATAATGTGATCCAGAATTGTATCTGTCAGTTCTCAGACCCTAGTTTTGTTGAACTAAAACCCTAAAGGCGTTCTTGCATTCAATTTATTAGATTGCGAAAATTGGTTTGCTACTGTGAATAATACTGCCTGTTATTCCAATCAACTTTATCAATTCCTAAATCGAACATAGTAATTTGACTTCCAAACCAAAAATTATTTACAACCGTTTATTTGGGGATTCATTGCAATAACCACAGAAGATGCTGATTAAATTTGAAGTCAAAATAGTGCTTGGCATAACAGATCGAAAACTCGCATAATTGACGATACAAAAAGGGATTACTAAAGATACTAAGAGTCTATAATTCCCTCTCCACACAGGCTCCAGCCCGCTTTGATCTAAATATCATTAAAATGTCACAGGACTTTTCTCGCAAATCTCCTTGTCCTTTGAAGTACAGAACTTTGCAAGGGTACTTCAAAGTTTGGAGTGCAACTTATTGCCGGTCCGGCGGATAATGGCCGTGTAGAAATGCTGTAAGTCTATGAACTTCTCAAGTTTGAAGCACCACATCCCTGGTAAAATTTCCTTGAGAATATTCTGCTGACCTTTATATGGTATCTGGGTCCTATTACTTTTTTTAGCCTTCCTCCGCATAAAATATCTGTTTTCAGCAGAAGTCTGCTTATGTTCGTGTCACCGTTTCATATCAGAACGTGTTTCTGTGACCTGACAATATTTTTTTTCAAGATTGGATATTGATTCTTACAGTCGTGTTCAGTACAGTTTGGCTGTGTAAAATTTGAAAGTAGTCAGTAGAACTATGGCATTAGAAAAGAATATTCGAGTTTCTCCGTATTTTTTTCATCGAATTCAATGAATTCATTGAATTGGATTCATAGTATGTGTCTACGAAGTAAGCAGGTCACCATAAAATAAAATGCAAGTTGCTCCCCATAAATAGACTGAAATTATGACAGGATATTTGCAAATGGGAGATTTTATTGAATAATGCACCAAAAAATAGAAAACCTAGTAAACAATAATCAAGACAAAAGGTTATCTTCTTTACATAGTTACAGTCACTAAATGTAGGTGACCTTCTTTCAGTGACATCACCAAATTTTAAATTCATTGAATTCATCTAATTCAATGACAATTGCGGGAAAAACTCGATTGACAAAAAGTGCGTATCCGCCAATTTCCGAGAAAATAGCACAGTTGTAGCAAAAAACTGCAACAAAATCACAGACATCAAACAAACAGTATAGCTATGTAATTAATGTAGAATTTTTGTACAGTATATTGTCGCATGTAGAAAGACATTTCTGTACAGTTTCAGTGGTTTCGGGAATATTCAATGAGTCTGAATCTGGGATTGAATTTTCCAACACTCCGTTTTCCCTGAAATCATTGACGATGGACTCTTCCATTGCCTCCCTCATGCTTGTATTCCAGCCAAACAACGTTCCAAATTTATTCATATTTTCACGCCTAGTTCCATCATCCAGATTTTCAAGTGATCTGTTACTTTCTGATTCTGTTCTGTACACTGTGTTGATATGGTTGTTCCTTTGAGCAGAAGTTCCACTGGACTGAGATAAATCGGCGCACACGGGTGAATCTAGTGAGTCGAAGGAGGGAAACGATGGTACACCGTCAGAATAGTCCACAGCGTCGGAACGCCGGATGGGTGTAATTGAATGCGGGGCACTGGGCGGTTGTTCGCAGGTTTTTGACCGACGCAATGGGGTAGTAGTCTTTGGAGTAGTCGGTTGCGTCTCGTCGAGGCTTCCTCCACGGATTGCTACGGGACTACTTGCACCGGGCCAGCTGAACCTTGTCGATAAATTTCCATGGAATTCTGCCCTGGAAGGGGGTGGGGATAAACTGGCCTGTCGCGTACTAGGATACCTTGTGTACGTGGGCATGGAATTCCATTGATTCGCATGCCAGGTTACTTTTCCTAAACTAAATTGTCTCCTAAGCGGCGGCCTTCTTGGAGGCGTAACTGGACCTGCCGATTCCAAGAACCTACACACATCAGACGGCAGTCCATCTTCAGATTTTGTTAGCCGTAGCTTATTCTGAACCACTTGGATCTTATTCCACAGCCACTCTTTTCCTGTCTGAGAGGGAGGGCCTTTCGTCTTGAAGTTCCACACCAGGGTTAATGTAATTTTATGAGAGCCCTCCTGAACATTCCACTTCAAGCATTCCCTGTACGTCTCCATTGTCTTCAAAAGTTGAATAACTGCTCGAGGTAAGCTGTATGTTGTCATGTTGAAGAACAAAGTCATTGGTTAATGGAAACCTGTAGCCTGCAAGTCATATGTGGGGGAAGTCATATATTGTGGAAATATAACGCAAATCCTATCCAATAGTGTCTTCCTCGCAGAAGATGAGTGCTTTGACTGTCACGTCGTGCAACATGATTTCTTGCTGCTGCTGCTGCTCTTCCCTCTGTAATTTGAAAAAGTACATTTACATGTACAGATTAGACTGAAGGACCTTTGTCGATTTGATTCGCAATGTCAAGTGGAAAGAATTATCTTGCAAGAATAAGTCTCTCAGAGTCAGCCGAAAGATCAAAATCAGGAAATCTCTCGGACTGCAGTGACATGACGGTTTCTAATAGATTAGAGGTTAATATAGCAGAGAAGTCCACCCTACCCGCCCCTACTCCCAGTATTTTCCCAAGAAATAGGGCCCTTAAATTTTCAAACAAGAATGCTTAGCAGCATTGTGTCGCACCGCACTTGAGTTTGTACTTGGTATCATTTTAGTTCAAAAGATATAACTAGATGGATGCCTAGATAGCTAGCCATAGATATCTAGCTAGCCAAATGGATAGCTAACTAAATACAGAGAGATAAGTAGACAGCTAGGTAGTTGCTAAGATAAATTGAGACCATGAATGTGAGTTGCTTAGAATCTCCTGAAACATATTGTGGTTTTAATTTTTTTTTAAATTTTTGCACAGAATCTGTTGAAAGAAATTTTAATTGGCAGTAGCGGATCCAGGATTTGGTCAAGGGGGGGCCAGAAATTTCTTCCAGGATTTTACCGATGTCGCGCAGCGGAGTCAGGCAAGCGAAGCGAGCGTGTATTGGCCGGGGTCCAGGGCCCGCCTTAGGGCCTTGGAAGCTCTTGCATTTTTAACTGTCAAATATGCATTCTTCCACTTTTCCTGGTACTTTTTCTTCAAATTTTTTAAT
>JBCAUG010500755.1:0-15226 GCA_038406175.1 Haplosyllis leylae
CATACTTGTTACACTAAAAGGTTTCTCTGATTACATCTCACAGTATTTACATACCATAGTATTTGTAGAACTACCACGTACTACGTAACTTTGGGATTCTAGCCGCTTTCAGTTTTTTACAAATACGAAATCCTAATGAAGCAGAAAATTCATGTGAAAAGAAACAAAAAGAATTCGATAGAACAGGAGTTCTTCTACCTGCACTTTAAAAGATCATTATTTTGTGCCATTCTGCGTGGTAAAGATTTCTGTCAATAGTAGAATACCGAACTTGTAAGCAAGGTTTATTTTCTTGTGTATGATTCTTGCAGTTCTAAATATTTTCCCAAGATTCTTCTCTTCCTTTGCATGGTTATATCTATATATTATTGTCTGGTATTTCAGTAGGACACTGCAGTTTTGTAAAGTTTTTTTTCTCGTCATTTGATATATCAATATTAGATGCGAATTAATTTGTTGCCTAATTTATAGCTTGTGAAAATCAAGTACAATTCGTTTTAAAAAATCCAAAACGTGCCAGAAATTATCTATTTCCCAGTATTTATATTATTCAATATTCATAAAATTTTGTTGTTAATTAATTAATTTCTCATCCGGAACCAGCGCAATAATTTTTTTTTCTTTTTTTTTTTTGAGCCACTGATACCCCAAGTCGCATGAATTGCACTACATCGCCAGTGTTTATTTACCTCACAGGAAGTGGCCGGTCCTCGCGACGCGCTAGTCAACACGGCGTCCTCACGTACCAGAGGAGCGTCTCCATGGACGACGCGTCCCCGTCGGGCTCCGAGCACGAGAAGTGGGAGAGGGAGGCCCACCATGAGAACATCTGGAGGGGACACCCGCCTCGCCAAGGTACGTTTAAAACCTATGAAATATAAGGGAGTTTGTGTGACGTCACTGGCAGCTAGACTTTCCCAGGCACCAGTTGTCAATCATCAGTGGTCACTTCCTCCTTACGGCCTGTTTCCACTGCCCGTCTGATTTGTAGTTTCTTTCCGATTTGAATGGGTACAGCACCCATTTCTTTCCGATATCGGAAACTATCACATATATCTGTACAGTAAAATAATGAAGAAATTGGAGAGAAAATAGGAATGGGAATCTGAAAGAAAAATTGGACGGGCAGTGGAAACAGGCCGTTACTGTGGTCGGATGCCTTTGGAACAGCTACCTTGCATAAAGCAGAGGGATAGCCAAAAAACAGTTTGTGAACATCTACACAAAGCCCAGGATCCTAGGAATAAATTTGCATGTAATTCCTTTAGACAGTAAAATGCCTTAAAACATCTGTGATGAGTTATAACTTTAAGGGTACCATTAAGTGCTCATCTTGAGGGTGACACGGACATATCAGACTTTTAGCAAAGCTATTTAATTAGTTATCTTGCAAAAAAATTCTTTTGAATAAAATTATTTCGTTTTAGAATCCATTATTGCGTATGGGCCCACGGATAAAGACCAAAAGCAGTTCCCTACCGTGCTTCCCTATTCTAGACGAGCAATGAGGGCCAAACACAAGAGATTGCTCATGTTAAAGGAAGGAAGAAGTCAGTCATTGGACTCCTACGAACCTGAGGAAGAAAAAGAAACTCTGTGTGAGAAGCAAAGAAAAGCTCACAGCTGGAGTTATATGTCACAATGGGATCATCAGTATTTGGGAATTGGTAAGAATCATTAAATTTCACTCGACTTACTACGAAATATTTTTCTATATCTCTGTTACCTTGTACCAATCCCCAAAGGTCACGGTCACCGTCAAGGCCACTGTAATGTCATGGACCCAAGGCTGCTCCTGGTGAATATTCACAAACCGAACCCTTGAGGACTGCCAATCTGTATTAGACAGGTTTTTACCAGTGCCAACTACTGTAATTTGTCTACAACTAAAAGCATATCTTCCCTCTGTTCATGCTTACTTACGGTGGCAGATCTAAGGGGTATTCCATCGTACTTCCCCCAAACAAAATTTCCTTTTCAATTTTCATCAGCTTGCATTTGTTCTAATTTTTTGAAAAATTATATGTTGGTGTCCCCTCCCCCGAGGGTTGGCACCCCCCTATGTGGACACTCCCGGAACCGTCCCTGACGTCATGAACACACCTCTAACGGGTTGAGGACTAGGCCTCGTTCACACTGTGGGATTATTTCTGATTGCGACTGCAATTCTTCTTACTGCAACAAATGGGTTGTACAGGACTCAGTGTCCACCCTATACAACTGCAACAACATCACCAACTCCTATCTAGCCCATTATGAGCAAAATCAAATTGCAGTCGCAATCAGAAAAAAAAAACACTTAGTGTGAATGAGCCTTAACGGTGTCACTCTAATCTTTTGCTCTATTACGAGCCAGGGTTGCAATAATCTATTATTTTCTACAAAAACATCTGTAATGCCTTTTCCAAAATCTAAACTTTTTCAGAGCCTGAACCAGAATTTCAAAAGGGCAAGAGTCCATCCAATGGTCAGGGCTCCGCAAGCGCGTCTAAGCCATTCGGACGCCACAGCTCCCTACAGCAGTTCTCCCCGTCTCTGTTGGCCATGATCCTGGGAGAACAACCCATGGCTGCCATACCCAGGGACCTACCCAGATCAAGGTACAGGGAGAATATGAAGGGCATCGATGAGTCGTGGTCCAGTAAAGGCGTTCCAGCTAATTTCGGAGTTATTAAATGTGAGTTGAAGGTCGATAGATATTTTTATTTTTGAAGGACAAAAGCTTTTTGTGAGACATTGATATTCCTAAATTAATGTCTGTATTGGCTTTTGAAACCAGTGTAATGGCTCATTCACACTGCCCCAGACCGAGACCCAGACCCAGACCGATAAAAAACGGGTTGTATACGATTGTGTGAAGGTGTACACATTGCAAAGAGACCGAGACAGTGGCCGAGACAGTGATCGATGCCAATGGGTTCTGTATCCAATTCATCGGTCTTGGTCTCGGTCTCTGTCTAGGTCTCGGTTTGGGCAGTGTAAATGAGTCATAATCTGCTCTCTAGCATGCTTCATCGCCAGCGCACTACGGATTCTTGATAGACTTGCGAATTGAGTCGTTTTAGTTTCAAATGACTGCAAATATTTTCCAAATATTTGGCCTATGTCAAATTTTTTATAAGACAAAATAATTCCAAATGTCTACACTGCCACCACTTCACAAATTCAAATGACTGCAAATATTTTCCAAATATTTGGCCTATGTCTAATTTTTTATAAGACAAAATGATTCTAAATGTCTACACTGCAACCACTTCACAACTTTATGTGACATTAAAAAGGCATTTTCACAGATAACAAGGAAGCCAGTTGGCTTCATGCAGAGCTGTTTTTTTTTTTCCAGTCCAGCCACTGTTTGGTTGTGTCCGCATGGAAATGACCAAACTTGTTGTGTCCACCCCAAATCTCACTACAAAGTCATGTGATGACCTCTCTCAGCCAATCAGAAGGCTCAATTCATTCAAATCTCTCAAAAATATCCGAAACTTGAGAGAAATCGTGAGATTTCACCCAAAAATATTTCCCATTTAAAGAGCAAAGCTGTTAAAACAGCTCTGCTAAAAATAAGAAATTTGATTCCTAATGTAATCTCTCGTGTTACATTTCAGCTGCCAAACCCTCGGAACCCGTTGATCCGAACTTGTTGCGTCCGAGAGAAGAGAGTGCTGTAAGTTACGTGTCCCCGCAGAGCTCTATAGATGTGGACGCCATCATGACCGGAAACGCGCCCTCCAGACAGGAAGTGGAAAAACAGAAGCACCATCTGAGGAATGAAGCTAAAGGTAAATTGACCGATTTTTGAACATCCTTTCTCAAGTTGATATCAAGTATTACATTGTCCAGAAAATTAATCCCAACATTGGTGGGGTAGGGGGACAATTTTGTGTCATTTTCACCCATTATGGTTTTTTTTTGAAAATTTTGGCGGCTCCCTACACCGTTTCCGAAACTCTTCCCGCCACTGCCCATAGTTCTCATACTCAAACATTATATTTTTATGGGACAAAGGTAATTTTTCACGATCTCCGAGATTTTTGTCCCTATTATTTTGGGTACTTTTTTAAAACGTGCCTCTGGTGTCTTTAGCGCGACTGTACCGATACCTACAGTACAGGTTAAACCAATCAGAAGGTAACATCCATTTTGAAGAAAAGAGTTCTACGTTTTTCTTCCATTTTGATCAAATCCGCACCAATTTTATCAAGCATCATAATATTAAATTTCAATGATATTCCAGATAGATCTGGAGGAAATTAATATTATGCTTCGCTCCTAAAAAGCACAAGTTAATTATTTGAAGTTTGGATTTAGTATTAGAAGTGAATTTTGAGTACAGAGTTGTGCGTTGAAAGTTGTGGCTGATTCACACTGCTCCAGACTGGGGCCGGGAACCACAGTCCTTGACGGAAATTTCCACACTGGTCCAAAACAGGGGACAGCAACTGGAATATCTTCAGTGTGAATGAGCCATTATGACATAAATCTTCCATTCCAATAACTTCATTGTGGCACCACAAATGGGGAATAATTCTACTGTTTTTAACTTGGTTTTTGGCTGATAAAAATGCTTTTTATTGAAAATGCCTTTTATTATTTCAATTCGAGAAAATGTTAAATTTTCCGGTGACCCTAAGTCCCTCTTATTTAGAACAGATACGAGCATGAACAGGTCATCTTACCAAAATCTTTGAAACTAGATGCGAAATTAATCATAAGTCTTTTTGATGACTTTAAGTTGCTAGTTTTGTCCGCAAGTAGAGTGGATGTTGTTGCAGCCTGGAATAGGAGCTTTCAACCCAGTGTCGATATTTATTTTCCAAGTCAAAATAATTCTAAGATAGGAACCCTTAGAATGTAAACTTATTAGGTTGTCTTATGCTAAAAACATATTTGGTTAAAATTTATTTCTAAATTTGCATCATTATCAACCTATATTATTCTTTCTTTATTTTTTCTTCCTTTTCAAAAAGATCAACATCAACCAAGAAGTTCCAGTAACAACCTGCAGCAGCAACAACAACGGCAACAACACAGAACATCAATCAGAGGCGACAAGAAGGATGTTGCACACGACCTGCAGAAATCCAAGAGCTACCTCAGAAACGACAAGAAGAGAATCATCACTAACTCTCACGGCAACATTCCTGATCATCATCATCAACAACAACAACAACGAAGAATAGATACTCAGAACGCTAGGAATATTCCGTCGTCGTCCACGTTGTCTCATGAAAGTTCCCTCAGGAGGAGGGAGTCTGCTTCTAAGTTAGGTAAAGAGCCGCCGCCTGCCAAGGGGGTGCACCACCACCAGCAGCACCAGAGCAGGGGTCGGCCAAGTGAGTTGTCACCGCGAAGGCGTTCGGATGTTTCACCGAGAAATCTAACGCAAGTCGCCGGCAGTCAAGGGTCGTCATCGTCACAGAGGCAGGATCTAAAGAAGGACAACACCAGCGTTGCTCCCAGGCCCGGTACATACTATTCCCCGGAACGTAGGAAGTCTGCGAGTGCCAGACCCCGACAGCTGCCACAACCCGGTGAAGTCCCGCGGAGAAAATCGGCAGCTGCACGGGTCCCCTACCGAGCACCGCCGTCTTCCCAGGGTAGCGCCGGCGGTAGCAGTAGCGGTCGCTCCCCGAGCAGATCAATCCCGGAGAACGTAGTGGATAGGAACCAGTTGAGGAAGGATTCGTCGCCAGGGCCGGGTAGTAGAGTCGTGGGCTGTCGGGGAGGGGGACCAGGGACGGGAGCCACTGATCTGTCGCCGTCACGGCGCTCGGATGACGGGGAAGAGTACCGGACACCGCCCGACCGATCACCGAACTTATCTCGCCATCAACAGGACTTTCTTCACTTGGGAGGCGGTGGAATGTCGGCGGACAGATCGCCCACCACCGCCCTCTACTACCAAAATGATAAATCGCCAAACGTGGAAGAGGTTTACAGGACGCCCCCCGATCGGTCCCCGAACCGCGCCTCTGCGTATCATCGGTCTCCTGTAGATGGCACCAGTAGTAGCCAGAGAAGTCCACGTGACATGAACGGACACAGCCGGCGGATGGAAGCCGGTGCAAGCGACCGGCGGAAGGATACCTCACCAGCTGGTCGCTCAACCACCACCACAATGACGTCAGAAAACAAAGAGCAACAATCATCATGGTCCTCGTCTGCGATGACTCTTCACCCGCACGATCAGCCGACTTCCAACCCGAACTACCCGGCGGGAGGAGCCACCCAGGCCGGGCGGAGGAGGAGCAGCAGCGGCCAGAGACTCGAGCGACAAGCCGCTATCGTCCGGGAACGGATCGAGATGCATCCGGATGAAATCACACTGGGAAGTGACCCCTCTCTAAAGCAAGGCACGACTTCAATTTTATTTTCACTCTTTTCTGTTTTAAATTCGTTCAGTTTTGTGGTTAAAAAAGTTCGTATCGCTAGTTGTTGAATTGCGAAAATCTTTGTAGTGTGAACGATGATGGTTGAATACAAAACAAAACAGGAAAATAAATAAATACATCCGACTTTTTCCATAATTCATACAATTTAATGGGAAAGGCTTGATACATCTTGTACGGTATTAAAATAAACCAAACAAAAAATAAAAATAAACAAATTAAATAAATCAAGATGTTGCCAAAAACATTTTAACAATAAATAAATAAGACAAAAACTTGTGTGACCAATGCAAAACTAAGGTTAACATCCTCCGTTGTACATTAATAGAGCAATCAGGTTTGACTTCTACCGTGGTGCGACCAATCGCCATGATTGGTCCCGATGCCACCGTCAGTGCCACAAACACAGCCACAACTACGGCCACATCACCACGTAGCACCAGCGGTAGTACCCCCCATAACCGCTGGCAAGGTCTCGAGAAGTATTCCCTTGCGCACGGAGGCGATCCAACTTGTATGCGATTTGGCAGGGACCTTTTCCCCTTTGGAGACATATGTAATTTTTCTTCTTGTTGAAAACTTTTCACAGTGTGTTCACTCCATGAACTCTATATATGGCTTGATCTGGATTGATTGATTGGATTGATGTGTCATTTATTTTTAATTAAATGTCCACTTCATCATGTTTATCATGAAAAATACAGAAGCAGAAGCAGAATTTTTTCTTCTTTTTTGAGTTTTTTTTTTCCTACTCTGCAGCCGTTGATTGATTCATTATAATTCTGGTATCCGTGTGAACATTTTTCTCTCTCCGTATCTGAGTATCTGTCCCAAACAAGTCAGTCTATTGTGCACGTCTATAATTATACATAGAGGATGTCATTTTTAATTAATCAGAAAAATGTTCCATGTAATTTTTTTCCTAATTTTTTTTTCAAATGCATAACAATTTTTTCCTTGTTTTCAGCATGAGCTATAGAGCTTGTTGATTATATTGAGAAATACATAATCAACAAATATAAATGGATGACATTAAGTGTTTGCAGGACTTATATCCCCCTTGTTAAATTTTGTATGTAGTTGACACAGAATATGATTGATATTCAAAATGAGGCTACAGGGGGATATAATCTTAACAGTGTCACATATTTCGTCACATTATTACTTACATATAAATATTGTTATCACAGAAAATTGAGTTTTAACATATTTTTTGCAACAGTTCACTTAACAACAAGCAGATACTCTTATTTTTACAAATAGAACGCAGACAAAAATGTATTATTGCATTGTTTGTTTCTTTTTTCTTTTTGCATTTTTCAATTAATACATGTTTTAAATGTTATTTTTGCATTTGAAGGATACATAGGCATAAACAATCTTAAAATTTGCTGATGAATTTTGTGCTTCTCGAATAGAGAAATTGCTTCCGTGCTACATGTAGTATATGTACATGTATTCGTCTTTAAATGTTTTTAAATGATTAAGAACAAAGATATGCGCAACAAAAAACAAGTATAAATTTTCCATAAGATTATTAAGGCAAGAAGCGGAAGAGAAAATACACAATCATAACTTTTTGTGCCGTTCAGTTGAGAATAATTTATCTAAAGTTTCACATACATATTCCGTTGTCTCAGCTTAAAAACTTTGGTTTAAAAATCATAAACACAACATTTCCAAACGAAACAGAAAACAAATCTACAAAAACAAACAGAAATGTCTCAACAAAAAAAACAAATTGACAAAAATATGTTTTTGGGTTAATTTACTGATAAATTTTGGTGCGCATTTTTATTGCAGCGCCCCAGAGTCCACCTCACCGGCGCCGAAAGAAGCTGAACATGCGGATGAAGAGCTTTTCACTGGACACACCGGAGCCTCCGAAACCGCCGCAACAGATAGACGAGTCCTCGAAAAAGAAAAGTAGTTCTTTGACTACTAGCACGTGTTTTGGAGGTAGAACTCTTCCTCAGTTGCCGTTTGTTTTATTTTTGAGTTTGTACTGGAATATTTTACTGTGGTGTTTCGAAAGGGGGGCATGCCAAAAACAGTAATTGCTGCATTCTGTTAGTAAGTAGATCTACCACATGAAAAGTACGTGGGGGAAAAACACAGCCAAATTCCAAAAAAATAAAACATCATCATAATAAACATGTAAACTAGCACATTCCATTAACGGAGGTAGAGTGGAGGCTTAATTCCATACAGCTTTTTGGGGGAATTTGGATAAAATATAGGGTTGATGCCTCATTACGCAGATCCAAGGGTGTGCCATGGAATTACCACCTCCAACTCTTTTTTCATTTTCATGACAATTTAAGCAGGAAAGGCCATCAAATGACTGGCCTTATTCGCAAAAATCCCAAGGATTCAGCACAGTTTAGGTTGTTACCAAGAATGGGTAAATTAAAAATCTTAAAGTCAAAAAACCTCCCATTAATTTCTCTAGCAATCTTTTTTAACTCTGGGTACTTCAGGATAATTCGACAAGAAAAGTCAATGGATCTTTTGAAAAGTTCCGCAAATTATGAAAATATTTAATGCTCATGATGGCAAAAGTACAAGGAAAATGGATAATTGAAATACTTCCAGTACAAAGTAGCAAGAACACTTTATGAACACTATAGATACATTTAAGGGTGCATTTACACTTATCTTTTTACACTTGGGGGGGGTACCCGAGCCAGGTCCAGCCGGGAGGGGGTACCCGAGCCAGGTACAGCTGGGGGGGGGTACCCCCCCCCGGCGAGGACTGGGATACCCCCAGAAAAATATCTTCGAACTTTGAAGCCAAACATTTGAGTTTTCTCTAAATGGCTTTCACTAAATTCAGTGAATCTTGACTAAATCCAAAAGAAGTATGGCTACCAGAGACAGTTTATATGTCACAACAGATTTATTACTTCATACAGCAGTAAAAAAGAAATTTCCATTACTATCTCTGACTTGGTATCTGTTCAATGTGGTGAGTGGCAATGGACAGCAAATGAGAGGTAGTTATGTAAATGATCCTAGTATTACTACTACCAGTAACATACTTGTTGCTAGATGGGTACTTACCTGTGGTAACCTGACCAATTTTGGGCTTTGTCTTGATTCATTAATTTGCTGAATTCAGTGAAAGCCATTTAGAGAAAACTCTAATGATATGAATAACAAGTTGATTTCCGAACTACTTATCTCAAAGCGACAACGCTTTTGTAAAGTGTAAATGAGCCTTAATGCACCTTTGAATTTTGAAATGATTTGTACACATAAAGACTTGTTTACACGTAACGTTTGCGTGTGCGTCTGCGTCAACGTTTGCGTCAAGTTTTGTATTGAGCCAATGGTGATGCAAACGCACATGCAGAGAATGGGTCTGAACCCATTGACTGTGTTTTCCATTAGCACAATGTTAAAGTTTTGACGTAGACGCAGACGCAAACGCTACGTGTAAACAGAGCTTAAACAAATCTTATGTAACGACGCACAGCAATGACTGCTGCACTTTTCATAAATCTGAAAGTGCTAATCAAATTTTACTCTTGATCAAATTCAGAAAATATCCGTCTTACTAAATTACTGCATGGCTTTTTGAATTATTAAAATTTTTTTGAAAACTAATTGGTGGCACAATTTTGGACATCTGTTTGGGACAAACAATTGTGATGTTTCCATTCACAGGTTACAACACATTGCAGGAACAATATCCAATTCTGACTGGTTCGTAAATGGTGCTGTATTCACCCTGAATAAAGTTCAGAAAATCCGTGTGATTTTGGGAAGATCAGAAAATACTATGGTTGTCTATGAGAAAACAGACTTAGGGTGATAATGGTTGTCTATGAGGAAAGCTTTAGTCCTCTTTTGAACACCAAATTCTGACTGAACTAAAAAAAATTCATAGACAACCATTATAAAACTATTTACGAACCAGTCAGAATTGGATATTCTTCCCACAGGGAAAGTAAAAGTTTTACTTTTTATTGTCAGTTTTTAATTTTTAAAATTTAAAGATATAATGCATGACTCTTCACAAAACGTGAACCGTTAAGGGTTATAAATTTGTACATTCTATGACATTATATTTAAGGTGTCCAGAATTGGTAACAGTTGAAAATCGCCTTGTATCATGAAGACTCATTTTGAGTCAATAGTTGAAATTGTTCCGTACAACAACTTTGGAAATTTACTTACAGTGACGCCCCATGGACCAAATTGTCTTTGATTTCAAGGCCTTTTTTTTTGTCCTTTGGAAAATATGCGGCTGGTGCCACTGTATGATTGCGATCCCCTCACAGGGAAAATTTGGATGCGTTTATTCCATTGAATATTTTTCTGGAATATTCTCGCTAATTTAATTTCTGAAAAAAAATACAAAATATGGCGGATATAAAATATAACTTTTTGGGATTATTATAGTTTCAATTTTAAAGGCAAGAATTTATCAACTTTAATAAACGCATGTCCAAAAGCAAGTGGAAGTTGCGTAGCGAGAGACTCCATGTTTCGTTTGTTTTTAGGTTCTTCGGGACCGATGCACGAGCTGGAGCCGCACTACGGGGCACGGAGCGGGGGAGTCTCCTCCAAGGGGAGCTCGGTCGGCTCGTCCCGGGGATCCTCCGGCAACACCACCCCTACCTCAGGTCGGTAACTCGCGAGGTCATTTCCTCGACTGAAGCTGGCTATGAAAATGTCACAGCGTGCAATAAAAATAAAATTCATACAGTGAAATTATAAATTAATTAAAGTGGTGTATTCGTTGACTAATTTTCAGCCTTAAAATATTGATTTTTTTTTTCAAATATTTACAGTTGGTATGTTTGGTTCGGCCGCTCATCAGAGAAGAGCCAAGTTCTGGAATAAATCCACCTCTCTGGACATCGACTCTGTGGAAGGCTCTGCCTCCGATCCGAACAGGAATTCTTTCTCTCCTAGATCCGCCTCTCCTGTCAGTCTGGTACGTAATCAGTGGTGGATCCAGGATTGCCATAGACAGGAACAATTCATAAAGGGAGCAGCAACCTTATATTTTTGACCGTCTGTACAAAAGCACGATAGAACAGTGGACTCTGGGTGACAGGGGCCCCTTATACCCGAAACCCTCTTGCCCACGTAAATGCGATAAAAGTTGTCCAAGTTGTTTCACAAAACATTGTTTTATTCAGAGAGGCATAGATTCAGCAGGTATTTTTAAATGTCTCTAATTGCAGAAAAGCCAAAGAAGAACACTGCCAACCAATTTTTACGTTATTCTCTACAATTACAAGGCGAGAGAGAAGGATGATTTGGATCTCAGGTTAGTTTTGTTAAAATTGGATGATTAGTGGCGTTCTCAACATTCACGACCGAAATGCTCACATTTATGACTGATACAGAATTCAAAGGATTCATTTTGAAATTCGTATCTTCGAACTAATCAATCTGTGGCTTGAAATGAGGAACCACTTGCCTTGGAAAGGGAAACTTTCCCATTACAAGAGATCTCAAAGCTGGTGTAATTCGAATCCAATCTATAGTTCACCTTGCAAAACGTTTCAATAGGAGAAAACTGGGAATTACGCCTGAACCAATCGGTGGTCTGCCGCGCTATACAACCCCCAATTCACTAAATCTGCAAAGGTGTGAAACAGGGAATTCAATTGGCCTGTTTGCACGGGATTTCGGCCTCTCAATTCAAAAGAAATATCCTAATGAACTTACCACTTTCATATTGTAACCTTAGTCAGCGCTGACATGTTCTACTGTAACATTCTCATGGGCCCAATATTTTCCAGTGCCCCTATAGGGTGGTGGAAAATACTTGTACTATATGTCCTCAACCTAACTTTAATCATGTTCTACAAAACAATGAGTACTTTATGCCTCTTTGGGATAATTGAATATCGTGCAAGTCAAAATGCTACACTGATCATTTTACATTGAATTCCTCTCTTTGTTTGTCTTCCATAAATGCAGAGCTGGGTGTATTGTTCACGCCCTGGATACCTCTGATCCTGACTGGTGGAAGGGCCGGTACAACACCCGGATCGGTTACTTTCCGGCGAAGTACGCGGAGAAGCTGAACCCGGGGGAGAAGGTCCTGCAGGTCGCGCAGGGCCTCGAGGTCACAGAGGCGGAAGGCAGCTTAAAATTGCTCAAAGACCAGGTAAAATATGATGACTTTCTGGAATTTTGAATTTGTCCAATTGAATTGTTCAACTAATTCGACACAGCAGAAATTCCCAAGCAAAATAAACTGTGGGGTTGGAAGCCATGACCTATTGATCATATATCTACAGCTCAAACCATTATGTTGTGGAGTCACTTTAAGAATTTTTCGTCCAGATTCAAATAAAGTAGACCAACAGTGCTAAAAGCCTTACAACATTTCTTGCTAAATGTTGGCGTCAACCGTCGACGTCCCTCAACAGGGACCAATGCGCAAACTATTTTTACGGTCCACTGGTAACCCTGTTCTGAATTATGTCATCCATGTGTTTTAATACCGAATTTTTTGGCTCATCTCTACATGATGCTACACCTACTACACGTTTTTATTCTTCTCTCCGTCTCTCGTTTCAGATTGTGATACAGAACGGCAAGGAAGAGGAAGGAATGGTACATATCCGGACAGCGGATGACCACCGGGCTCAGATACCCTGCCCAATCAAATACCTACACGAGGTGCCACCCTGACGTTAGTACGACCACCGGGCTCAGATACCTTGCCCAATGAAGTACCTGCGCGAAGTGCTACACTAACGTTAGTACGACCACCGGGCTCAGATACCCTCCCCAATGAAGTACCTGCGCGAAGTGCTACACTAACGTTAGTACGACCACCAGGAACAGATACCCTGCCCAAGCAAGTACCCAGATATGACAATGACCATCGAATAAACCCTAATCAATAAAGTTGGCAACTGAGTTTTTGCATAATTCGCTATTTCCTGCCACATCCCGGCAGGATCCTGCCAGTATTGACATTCAATGGTCGAGATGTTACTAGCAATTGCATAGAAACAAGGGAAATTCAGCTGCATTCCAGCAGCAAAAAAGTTACCTCCAGTGGGATTATATCTGGCTTGGTAGTCCTACTCTCTACCATTGTTCCATTGAGACACTACCTAAAAGTCTGAACATTTTGAAACTGTTACGTGGTCAAGCCTTTCTGATACATCCGAGTCCAATCAGTCAACTTGTGAATTAACTAGGGTCGGTTTAAATCTCCCCCAACCATCACATGACTGAATGGTAGAGTGGTATTTTCAATATAACTCGAATGTAATCCTAGTTTTAAAGCAAAGATCATGATCATGTTAAGGGGTGCATTTTTATGTCGTGCCAAGAAACTTGCATTTAATCAAAAAGAAGCTGGAATTATCTCCATAAATATTATACTGAGGTATGAACAACAAAAGCAATTGAATAATTTGCGCTACACTGATGTGCTCATTTAGAACTCGCAGTACCATCTACGTACAAACGTACAAGCAAATTGGGAGCAGCGAAAACGTCTGTTTCCGTATTCTGCATTTGGACATTTTTGCTTCCGAATTAACATTCGGCAGAAATTAAATCTCCTAGTACATATGTCCTCGTTTCAAGTATCATGCTCCGAATTAGCTATCGGCAGCATTACAAAACTGTCCATGGTTAATTCGGATGCATGAAATAAGTAAAGAGAAATTAACGAGAAACAGACGGTTTCAGAATCCACAAGCCTCATCTTCTCCACTGGTAGCCCTGCGTAGCACTTGTTGATGGGCTATTGCAGTGGTGGATCCAGGATTTCCGAGACGAGAGTACCAATTCGGGAGGGGATGTTAACCTATTATTTTACCTGTTTTTCCCGAAATCCGAATGTAAACATGAAACAACAAATTTCACAAAGACTCGACTGGATTGAATTCGAAGTTGTAAAATTAGTCAAATGTAAAAGTAACCCCCATTGTGGCTCTAATTATTGAGACGGATTATCAATAATCATTGCAGTAATCACAACCACACATATTCAAACACATTGTTTGAGGTAACATTTTCACATATTGATTAATTCAACAAATTCCAATTCAATGGAGAAAATTCGATTTTCTTCAAAAAGAATCGGCACTATTATTTTGAAAAATAAAATAATGCAATGGGTGCTTTTGTGTTGAATTGAAACATATATTTGACAAACACCCTTCCACTCTGCGTGTAATCACACTGAGCGAAAGCGAAAGTAATGGAGTTTTTCCTAAAATAGAACGGAACTTTCAGTGAATTTAGGGAATCAGACAAATCACTGAAGCACTACTTAATGTCAATTAAAGATCTTCCCTGTCACCAGTGTCCTTGTGGCACTGAGGTAGAGTGCTGGTTTCTTACACAAGAGATAGCAGGTTCCAGCACAGCAATCCTCTTTTTAAACTGATATTATTGTTGTCAGTGAATTCGCTGAATTCAGTGAAAACATTTAGGAAAAACTCGAATGTCACTTTCTAATGGGATCTTAGGGAATTCATGTGCTATTCATAGGCTGATGGTAATAATGACAATTTCTTTTGCGTTCGCTTTTGCTTTGTGTAAACGTACCCTTGAGGCATCTTTCTCAGCGATTATGAAAGCGACATCGCTAATAAATAGGTTTAAAGGACATCCGACACAGCAGCATTCACATTTGAGTTTTTCACGATAGGCGTTTCTGTCAGATTATCTGACAGATCTTTACACAGGGAAGAGCAAAAAAAAAAAATTGTCAAAAATTTCCCCTATGGGGTTTGAAACCAAGGACTTCTGGATCCTCAGCCAATGCCTTACCAACTGAGCTAGGCAGGAATCTGTTGGGCAGGAGATTTCTGAAGTGAGCTTTGTTTGTTTCATGC
>JBCAUG010500866.1:0-15224 GCA_038406175.1 Haplosyllis leylae
TCAACTTCATTCAATTTGAATTAAGTTCATTAAAGGTTAATGAAGTTGATTGAACTTGAATGAAGTTTATCCTCGTTTATCTGCGCTCATTTTGGCTCATTTGCGATCTGTTTATATTATGCGATCTGCCGGGCTGCTCCCCCTGTACATAGACCTATATCTTTATACACACTACACAAAAACCTGATTAAGAAAAATTCTCATAATATATATTTGTGAAAGTCATCAAGACTTCTTCTTTTTTCGCTTGATTAGTTTTATCATTTACGCATCACATACGGCAACATGTGGTGCGAAGCACAATGCCTTGTGTATTGTGTTCTGACTGAACCTGTGATACAGCTTACGTTACAATGGAGAGATCGGAGTTTTTTCTAAAAGGAGACGAACTTTAAATTGAATTAATTGAATCCCGAATTCAGCGAATCAATCACCTCCAGTTAGCAACGGCGGCAGGGGCAACAAAGTAAACAAAAATTAAATGTCAAGAATTTCATAAGAATAAGGAAATGAAACGGCAACAAAAGATCTGCAGACCAAGGACACTGGAAACACTGGAACCAAGGCTAAGAAACCTAGAAAGAACAAAACAGAGAACCAAGCTACAGGAGCAACTGGAAACAAACAAACAGATCAACCAGATGCATTAACCTGTCATATGTGCAACCAAGTATTCGTTAATGAAAATGCCAAAATAATATACTGTGATCAATGTGAAAATTGGCATTGCATCAAATGCACCAAAATCCCAGAAGCAGGATATGTGTTCTTAGCAAGCCAAGATGCCGAAGCTGTTGTCTAGTATTGTAGACCATGTACCACCAGCATGTACTACCAGTAAAAACTGCAGTCCTGGAAAGAAAAAAGCATGCAGGAGAACCATTCAGCAAATTGATTATCACTCATGATCTTACCAAGAAACAAAAGGAGGGGCTGAAACAAATGGTAGAGCAAGCAAAGGAAAAAGAGAAGGAGGATCAGTCAGGGGAATATATGTATTGAGTAAGGGGACCACCATGGAGCTGGTTTATAAAGAAGATACCAAAAAGAATGAAAAGAAATATCAAGGCAAATAGACAGAAAATAACTCAAACTTCAAAGAAATTAATATCAAGACAACAGCAATAGAACATTTCCTGAAGCTGTACAGACAGACAGCAGAGAACATATGCAACAAATCTTAATCACAAGCTACTGGAACAGTCTCCCAGACAAAATTGTTCAAGCACCAAACACCAAGATACTTGAAAGCAGACTGGACCAATACAGAAAGGAGTATGAATGAAAATATAACCTCATATAACTACAGCCTCATTGCTAACTGAGGACTAGACCTTGCAGAAATCAATATAGAGGGAGCTGTAGAAGAGCCGGAAATGTAGGCAAATGCCTGCTTCCGAAATGCTATCTGTACAATCACAAATCACTGGAGCATGAACTGAAGTCAATTTGAATGTTCATGTTTGTTTCCTGTGTCTTGATGACTGTACAACAACACTTTGGTTGGAATAATCCTTTTACACCTGATATTTTGTCACTGAATTGCTGAATTCAATGAATTCATTGGAACCATTTAGGGTAAATTAAATTGTGCTCAATTATTTTTATATCGTTTTAAGTGCAACAGACAGGTGCACATTTTTTGAACTGTGGATCATTGAAATTCAATGCGATTACAAATAGGAATCAACAGGCAACCATTTTGTTCACTTGAAGTTTTCATGACATGAAATGAGGACTAAAAAGTGGAATCAAGTGTTGATTTGTTCAAATGTCCATTACAATATTCGACATCAGGGTACACTATTCAGGATCAGGTGCAATGAATGATAAGTGTGAAAAAAGGACACTAACAGAAAAATGAAAGTAGAAGTTCTTATCCGATCTGAATCTGGAGCCGTCCTCGAAACTGACCGAAAGTTATTTGAGAAAACCATCATGTTTTCTGTCCATCCTCAGTCTTAATTCGGAATTTTTGATAAAAAAGGCAATATTTCAGAAGTATACTCAAATACGGTGCTCCACAGAATTCACTGTTATCATGCTTGGTAGGCAATCTTTGTAATACAGAGTGAAATACATCAATAGTTGTGACCTTTTTGTGTTATTTAGACATTTTAAAGTTGATATCTCATCCATTTAGCTCCGTATACGCGATGGAAATTAGTGGTACATGCTTTTTTGCTTTACAGTTTTGTTTGAATCACTGTTTGTAGTGTTTAAATCTCTATCACTTGTATTGTTGTAAAGTACAACCTTACGGTATGCTTGTTGGTCTATCAATTCTAAAATTTACAAAAACATATATAGATATATGCAGACATATTCGAGTTTTTCGCAAACACACAGAATTGGGTATAATGGCAATATGGCTTCAGAGGCTTTACTGTGTGCAAACAAAAATCAAGCAATAAAATGTTACCCCAATGAGGGATGAGCCTGGGACCTCAGCCATTCAGGTCTAACACTTTCGTTTGTTGCTACACCATTTCAGTCTTGGATCTTTTAGTTAGAACCAATAGATCGTGACCATATAAAGATCTAAGATCTCCCAAGTAACGCATGCCTCAATAGCTCAAAGAGGAGTGCATCAGATCAAAATGGATGGGGTGCCAGGTTCAATGCTCACTGGGGTAACATTTTTTGTTGGATTTTTTGGTTTTCACATAGTAAAGCCTATGATGCAAATATTGCCATTATTGCCAATTTTGGCTATTTTGTGAAAAAAACTAGATTAGAATTACAACGAGGTGGACGCCGAATACATGTAGTCGATTAGATCTGCACATGTTCTTTCTATAGTCTCTAAAGCAGATCTTTCTAATTGAGTTTTCCAAGCCATTGAAGTCTCAGTTGAGTTTTTTCGAATAGGTTGAAAGCGATGATATTCCGCCGTCGCATTTTCAGCCGAATCTTTGAACCATTGTAACACACTGTCTGGCACATTTTGTTTGCTCGTAAAGTCATACACTTTATTTGCCATCTTGACTGGATCTTTTACTACTTCTTCGTAGAAAACTTCAAGAAAGGTACCTTGGTATATTTTCTCCAATCTCTTTCTCATTTGAACATCTTCATAAATTTGGGGACAGAATTCCCTATAGCCTCCAGCAGTGAATGCCTTTATCTGACGACGGGAGTTAGCAATACCACGAGGGTCGCGTAGCAAATGAATGACTTTTATTCTTTCTGTGCAGTCTTTGTTTCTAGCCAACAGCATTGCAATGTCATCCATATTCATTCGTACAGTTTTTAAACTTCTAGTTTTAAAGCGTCGACATTTTGCCATCAGCAACGCGACACATTCGTCAGTCGTCACATTACCACCTGTAATATATAAAAGCAGTTTTTTTTACCGCACGTCCCTAGTCATTTCCAAAAAGCCTGTTTTGAACCCATCCAGAAATATATAATTAACTTGTATGTATGTATGTATGTATGTATGTATGTATGTATGTTTTGTGGGAACACTGATACCCGTTTTCAACCTTCTGGTGATGTCTGCTATTGGCTTCAAAGCTAGGATGAATGGATTGCCTTGCTTGGCTTGCACGTGATGGATTCCGCAGATTCACCAGTCTACATGGCGGGCTGAACCCTTTTCTCACTTACATTATCAAGCAGAGCTAGACTACCTGTGCCGGATTTTGACTAGTTTAAATCGGTGTCACTCTCGCTTAATGACTGGGCAAAATTCTTGTCGTTTTAACTTTCAAAATATGCAAAATACCGCTATCATACCAAGCATGCATTGTCCGTAGCTTTTTAGTGCTGGAGAGCGGTCGTTGATTCGGATTTGTTTTGGGATCATTGGCTTCATATCCGATCTGTTGAATTCACATGACAAGAATCCTTCCAAAATGTTCAGTGTGCCTTTCGAACTGATGTTGAAAAATTTCCTGAAGACAAAGAAGGTGCCTTTTGTTCGGATATATTGAAAGCTCTTTGTATTCTGATTTTTACCAAATTAACGTTTGTTTGTGTTCCATGCATTTGAGAATAGAGTTTACATTAAAGGTTGGCAAACTTCATTCGAATATAAATTTAAAAACATGTACCGTTGTTGTTCTCATTGCTTTTTTTGAAAACTAATCTAAACATTTTGTTTAAACATTTTTACATACCGTGCTACAGTCAAGGGTTCGAAAAAATAAAAATTGTGTGGATCATTGCTCAATATTTGTCCGGTGTACGTAGATCCGCTTCTCATGTAAGCAAATAGCAGAATATATGTAACATTTGCTTCCTTGCATAAATCTCCTGCAACTGACAATTATTTGATATGAAGGGTTAACGAAGGGTTAACAAAAATTGCTTACAAGTGTTGGAAGTACACATTTTTGACAGATCTTGTAATAGATAATGAGATGAATGTACGATACTAACGTAAAACGAATAATACCTTTATTTTTCAATGAAATTGTCGCTTTTTTAGCAGTTTCATGGTTTAAAATTTGTGGAATTGAATATCTATCGATATGAAATCTAGTAAAATTGAAAAACCACCCACTGTACAGCAAAATAAAGTAAAAGACCAAATTTTTTATCCTGTGAAAATATGTTCCCACCTTTCGTTTGAGCATTACTTGGCTTTTCTTACAAAACAGTTAACGAGTTTTAAACATCGCAGCAATTGGCCTGTGATAAATATACAAAAGATAAACACATGAACAATGGAAAAATTTTGTTCCAAAATAAACAAAACATGAAACAACACTCTGATGTGTGTTAGAGAACTTGGCACCACTGAAGCCAATTTAATAACAAAATAAAATTTAATACTTGAAGGGAGTGAATGTAATGTTAAAAGAAACCACGGCACAAAATGCATTAAATTAAGCATTTTTTCAATGGGATAATGTTTGGTATTATTGAACTCACAAATAAATTAAATGTAAAATTTAGTCAAAACCATTTGTGTATTATTGTCATGCAAATCGAAAAGTTCCCTCACGGCATTCCATGACTTGATCCATTGGAGAGGTTCAACTTGTCTCCAGGATGCTGTTCTATTTTTAGTAACTGTAAAGGTGAACTGACCAGGTGATGAGTGGAAGAGGCTGCAGCATGGGAGGTCTGCCTATCATGTCCCTTGCACAGGAAGGATCATTGCTAAGTATGATATCAATGTGAAATGTCTCTGTCATCAATGACACAACTATGAGAGTCATATACAAAGGTCTTTTCATGTGCTTTTGAGAGACTTCTGATTTGACCTTTCATAGTACAGATCTTAGGCCAGATTCACAGAACAAGCTAATACACTAATTGTTGCACTCTCTGCCAGGGAGTGGGGAGTTCTGATAGAGGTATGTTATTTCAAAAATGTGTTGACTTTGTCTCAGTTCCATACAGTTGGAGAACTAGTGTTGGTTAGCCATGGGTTTATTGTTTATCTCTAGCATTCCACCTTGTAAGCTCTATACGAAGGAAAGACATTTGCCCCCACCCTGCCAGACCACCAGAACCTCCCAAATCTGCACTGGGTTTGGTCACCAAATGAGAGTGCATGACAGGGCTGGGTTGGTCTCAACCTACACCACCAGGGCTAGGTTGGCCTTAACCTATACCTCCAGGATTGTGTTGGCCGAAAACAACAATAGCTCCCTTGGTGCAAAACACACAACTTGAAGTACCTTTAGTCCTCAGAGTTATCAGTGTTTTTGTTACCATGAGTTTCGGGTGGAAATGTGCCTTCAATTGTGTCCAGTTAAAAGTAGTGATAACACGGTAAAGGATGTACCTCATGTGAAAGGTTATCTGCGATGGTTAATCAATATAGTCATAACTGTTTACCTTGACATTGGACCTAAATGTACATAGATACAAAGGATTTCAAAGAGTACTGTAAACACTGCTCCTGGCAAAAAGCCCCTCTCCGCATTTTTTTTGGGGTTACTTTTTTGCTTCCCATATAATGTTAAGTAGTTAGTTGAAATATAACAAGGCACTTTCCATTTTCATCTGTGATGGATGAGTTTACTTGTTCATGCATAAGTTGCAGTTCAATTTTTTGTATAAATGTGTTATTCCATTTCTTGAACTGATTCTTTAAATTTTCACTGATTGCTTATTAACCTCTGGATCCTCTTTAAAAATCCACTCTAGTTTCTCGATTTCTCCATTGTAAGCATTATGTACCAAATTGGTGTCAGTCAAATCATAGTTTTGCACAACCAGAAATGCTCAGCAAATTACCAAGATCAAAGGTGAGAACCCCAGTGTAATTGGTTGTATTGGCATATGGTTCATCCCGAGATTGGATGACGTATGTCCTGTGTGCTAAACCATTGTCACCAAAGAAATTCTCAATAAATCAAGAAATAACTGACCAATATTTGAAAAGAAGTGGAAGAATTAAAGTTGCTGTTACATAAAAGATCCTGCAGTAGATATTGACACAACAAATTATAAGATCAAAGATCTAGAATTAAAGAGAGGGGCACTTCTGAAATATCTGGATTGAAGGTGCATGTGTTATGTTGAGGTAAGTTGCTCATTTGTAGATAAAAATGGGAAGCCTATTCTTGTGAATGTAAGCAAATTGCTTAACATCTAATTATTTCGGAAATAATGTTCTCTTATGTGTGAAAATAATGAAGACAAAAACAAGTACTGACAAAATATGGCAAGTAGCTTTTGACCAGCTTTTGACAGGGTATGGATGTAATACTCATGTAAGGGAAATTCTTCGCATTGGAGGGAGTCTACAATTTGTTCATAAAATAAGGAATTTGTGATTTGGGCAGTTTTAGACTCAGCAACAAAAGGAAGGTTAACAACAACCCATTGCCCGCTAACTTATTTTTGCAGCCGAGTGTGCTAGTGCGGAGATTATGCTGTACACCGGTAAGCTACCGTCTCGTCTCTTTATGTAGACCCACAGTATCTCCCCTGATACAGCTTTACAAAACATAAGTTGCGTACTACGGAATTGAGACCCCCGTGGTGAACATTGATTTTTGATCCCATAAAATGTCTTTTTCGCGTCTTCCATGTTCCTCCCTCTGCGTTCCGTATGGATTTTTGTATAGAATATCATGTTTACCATTGACGCTGTATTAATTGAAATCAAATTCTACTCAGTTTGACAGCAGCTGGCAGTGCTCAGTGTACCTACACTCTAAGTGTTAAATATCTTACATATAAATGGTGCTGAGGTTGGTAATTTCAGTGCTGATTTTGGCCCCTTACACTCACTGTAGAGTTACAGACATGTGTATCTTAAAGAGCAGGTTCTAAGGTTTAATTTGGTGTCTCATATGTGAGAATCGGTTAAAAACTAACATCTGGAGAGCCATTTTTCTAAATTTTCTCCAAATTATGATATGATTATCAGAATGTTAAAAAATCAGAGTATCACCCATCATGCTCTTTACGTTGCCAGATGCTATGGAGGAAGCCACCTGGGTCCTTCCAGGTTTGACTCCTACTGGGAGTTGGCAAAGTCTGCTATTGCAAGGAGTTCATATAATAGCATAACTAAGAAGAACCAATTCCCATTCAGCAGGGTAGATTAACCCGACGGTGCACTGAGGAGAACTAAGGAGAACACAAGGCTATGCAGGTGTTGCTTTGCCATTACCATTCCCTGCAGGGAATAAAATTTGCCCCATGAGCCCACTTGCCTCCGCAACCACTGAATCATTCCAAAGTACAAACATATGGGAATCTGTCCTAACCAACTGGGAGGATGCAGATAAACCCAGAAACAGAGCCAGGTCATTTCTGACACTTTTACAAACAATTAAAGACTCTGCATTTAGAGTGACCCAGAAAGCAAAATTAATTACCTGAGGTTATCGATGAACCAAGTTTCCTTATAAATAGTGTGTGACAATTTAAAATAACTAGGATAATAAGATTAACCAATGAGGTGTAAATCACTATCATGTGAAAAAGTAAAAGTAAAACTGTATATTATCATATGTTATTCTTAGATTAATATTTGGATCTTTTGCCATCTATATTAATAACCATACCATTATATGTCTATATGTCTTGTGATGACCCTGTATATTTTATAATTCACTTTTTACACCTAATACTGCATAATGATAACTAATCTTACTAAGAAATTAAATTATCATGTACAGACAAATCGCAACCACAGTAATTTTCCATGCTAAATAATACATGACTATGACTACAAGATATTCAAGCAACACTTTTACTCAGGTGAGCTATTCTTTACCTTGTGTAATTAAAATGTGGATTTGGACCAAACAAAAAATGCCATTCTGATCAATCCTAGATTAGAACACCAGATCCTGGGTACTAAAGTTGATCCAGAGGGAAGAGTTCTGTGCCACAATGCCATAATATAAGATACTAAAGTAATTCTCTGTAACATTTATGGTCCAAAACGAAGATAGCCCTGATTTCTTTCTGAATGTGATTAAAAACAGAATCATTTCCCAACTGGGACCTTACTATTCTTGGTGGCAATTTCAATTCAGTAATTCAATTTAGTAAAGTACTAAAGTAGATAGTTATCATTGAACATTAATCCTAAAAGAAGTCCATTAGTAGTTCAAGGATTCAAGGAGAAGGAGTCATTATGTGACATCTGGCATATCAAGAATCCAAGTGCAAAGAAATTTCTGTGGATGCATGATGGAGACCCTGGGCACATCTCAGCATCTAGAATTGATATGTTTCTGCTTAGCGAACATTTTTGCAGATCATACAATTATTGTGACACACAAGTCAGGATAAAAACTGACCATTCCTTAGTTACTATAGAAGTATATTTAGATAAATTTGACAGGGGTCCAGGCACCTGGAAATTGAACAACAAACTATTACTGCAGGATGAATATGTGACTTTAATATAAGAGCAAATAGCTAGAATGATTAAAGAAAACCCCTTACTGAATCCAAGTGATCTCTGGAGTCAAATTAAAATTGACTGTATTAACATCAGTAAAAGGTACTCCAAGGCAAAAGCCAAAGAGAAAAGAGTTATGCTTGCACAATTACTGTAACAGGTTGAGGTAGATCTACAATCGATTGCGAGGAACTAAGATACAATCTGTGCACTTATGCTCCAGATGTGGTTAAAATGTACTTCAATACAAAGCAACTAACTCCCCACAGAGTGCATGCATCTATCATGTGTTGATCATTTGATCATTCTCAGCTCCCCAAGCCCTAGCCAATTAAAGTCCCTGCATCACATATACATCCCTGGTAGCCAATCAGGCCAATTGTATGATTCCCTGAACCAAAGGCAGCATGACATGTAAGAGTGTATACCTACTCAGCCCCCTGCAGGTCTACCTAAATAACTACTGATCAGAATGAGATGTGACTAGTGTCAATCTAAGACAATGTGCCCTTCTACCCATGATAACCACAGCCTCTGCTAAATAGCTCCACTCCTTTGTGTAGCTCCCCCCTGTGACCTTGGGACTACTTTGTGTAGTGGCATTGATATGCTGGAGGTTAGGTAGTAGGTATAAAGGGAGGTGTGTGCCTATGAAAGTAGGACCTCCAGAAAAACCATCAGACTGTTAAGTTAACATAGCTAACGGCAGGAACTTCTCAGGTATTGAGAGGAGCTAACCTAGCTCACTGCTCTGAATCTGCCAAATTGCATGTTTGGACTGTTTGAGCCATTTTAGATACTTTGCAGATCTCTGAAGTAGGAGGAGTTAACTGGCTGCCCTCATATATACAACCTGTTACTTAAATAAAAAATATCATTCTAAGGTGCATGTAAGAAGCCTCATCTGTGATCAACTGTAATTATGCATTCATTTGAATTAATGGAGGTCTACTACACCATAAGTGTTAGCTCCCCAAAGTTTGCTGACTAACTGTTTCCTGTTGCAATTGCATTTTTCATAAGCCAGCCTTAGGAGTAACAATAAACACTGTATTTAAGCTGAGTGTTTGTATTCTTTACAGTGTGGGTGTTTCTGAGGAGACACTGACTTGTGAAGCTGTTGCTTATCTGTGAAGGTACTGGGGTTCCCCTGAGCTCCCCACAACTTTAACCCCCCCATTCAGTGATACAGACTAGAGCTCCTTCTTCACAACTAGGTCCAGTGCACAAACTAATACCCATGAACAACTGTTGTTGCCCCTGAGATGCAAAGACTGGTACTTAGAAAACTCCCCAAAGGAATAGTTGGTGACATTACTGTTGACAAAAGAAATACTGGTTGATGACAGAATAAGAAATCCTGAAAACAAAGATATCAGGAAAAGTCTGCATCAAATTGAAGATCAAATAGATAAAATGGATAGAATTCAGATAGAGGTGAGTTTGTTCTGATCAAAGTGCAACTGGGTCCAACATGGAGAAGTTAACAGTAAATATTTCTTCTCCCTAGAAAAGAATCGATATCTGAACAAAACCATGAAATGCATTCTCACTGAATGTGGCAAGCACATCATGGACCAACACAGTATTCTTGAGGAGCAAACCAAATTCTACAAAGGATTGTATAGTAAGGACCCCAAAATTAACTTTAGATTAACTCATGACCCTGCTGAAAAATGCTTTAACCAAATAGAAAAGGATATGTGTGATGACCCAATCATGAAGGATGAAATCTTTGATGGGGTCATGACACTGTGTCTGGGAAAGTGCCCAGGGGGCAATGGACTTAGGGTGGAGTTTTATCAAAAAATTTTAAGCAACTTATTGATCCAATGTATGCTATGTTTTTACACACTTATAAGCAGGGTTCCATGAGAAGAGGAATTATCTCACTATTACTGAAATGGGGTAAAGATACAAGGCTTGTGAAGAACATGAGACCATTGACTATATTGGCAGTAGATTTTAAGATATTAGGTAAAGTAATGGATAACCACTTGAAAACAGTACTTCCTAGTATCATTCATGATAATCAGACTTGTTGTATTAAATCCAGAAGGATCCCCTGCAATTTAAGAAAATCCTTAGATATTATTGACTATACCAGAGACAGGAAGATCCCTGCAATGATATTGAGTTTAGACATGGAAAAATGTTTCGATCATGTGGATTACACATGCATATTCAGATCCCTTAAATACTTCAATTTTGGTGAGAAATTCTCAGTATGGATCTCACTCTTCTTGTCTCAATTATGTACACAGAACTTTGGCCATCTCTCCCCCTTCTTTGTCAAGTCTAGGTCAGTCAACCAGGGGTGCATAATCTCTCCAGGGTTATACCTGCTCATAGGAGAAATTTTGGCCAATAAAATTAGGTTACACAAGGACATCCATGGAATTAAAGTGAAAGACTATGCAATCTGATTTAGCATGTTGCTGATGATATGGATCTTTACCTCCCTTACAACAAAACAGTGCTAGATGCTATTTTGAATACCCTCTCTGACATTGAGACAAATACTTGTCTGAAAAGAACAAGGAGATTTCCAAAGCACCAGCAAACATTGATGAAGCCTGAGTACTACTCAGATTGCTCAATTACTACTGCAGATTCATACCATCTTTTGCAGACTTGATGCACCCAATCCAAAGACTCCAAATGTAAAATTTGAATGGTCAGAAGACTGTGACAAAGCATTCAGAATAGCAAAAGAAACACTAGCTTAGAACCTGGTACTTTACCACCCAGATCCAAACAAACCTTGGATAGAAACAGATGCGAGTAAAACAGCCTTCACAGGTATACTGCTGCAACCATATGAAAAGGATGGAATTGTACAAGAAGTTGCAGTTATATTCATTTTTTACAATTTCACAGGAATGCAACAACCATGGAGCATGACCAAATGTGGGCTTTGTGCAATTTTTGTATCAGTTAGAAAACACTACTACATGATACATGGAGGAAGAGTTATGATCAGAATGGACCACAAACCTCTGGTCAAAACAGTATCAGGCACTGCCAAAGTCCAGAACTCTGCTGAAATCCTAAGCATCAAACCTACAGTAGAATATAAGAAATGCTCAACAAACTTGATTGCTGATAGTTTATCTAGATTAAGGACAGGCAAGCACTAAAATACAACACACCACTTGATAACAACCATTTTATCTATTTGATCTTCAATTTGATGCAGACTTTTTCTGATATCTTTGTTTTCAGGATTTCTTATTCTGTCATCAACCAGTATTTCTTTTGTCAATAGTAATTGTGCAAGCATATTTTTCTCTTTGGCTTTCACCTTGGAGTACCTTTTACTGATCTTAATACAATCAATTTTTAATTTGACTCCAGAGATCACATGGATTGAGTAAGGGGATTTCTTCAATCATTCTAGCTATTTGCTCTCATATTTAAAGTCATGTATTCATCCTGCAGTAATAGTTTGTTGTTCAATTTCCAGGTACCTGGTCCCCTGTCAAATTAGTCTAAATATAAAGAATGGTTGGTTTTTATCCTGACTTGTGTGTCACAATGGACAGTACAATCTGCAAAATGTTCGCTAAGCAGAAACATATCAATGCTGAGATGTGCCCAGGGTCTCCATCATGCATCCACAGAAATTTCTTTGCACTTGGATTCTTGATATGTCAGATGTCACATAATGACTCCTTCTCCTTGAATCCCTGAACTACTAATGAACTTCTTTTAGGATTAATGTTTGATGATAACTATCTACTTCAGTACTTTACTAAATTGAAATTGCCACCAAGAATAGTAAGGTCGCAGTCAGAAAATGATTCTGTTTTTAATCACATTCAGAAAGAAATCAGGGCTGTCATTGTTTGGACCATAAATGTTACAGAGAATTACTTTAGTATCTTGTACTATGGCACACAACTCTTCCCTCCTTATCTACTTTGGTATCCAGGATCTGGTGTTCTAATCTAGGATTGATCAGAATGGCAGTACCTTTGGAGTTATTTTGGCCATGACTACTGATTATAGGACCTTCCCAATTATTCTTCTACTCATTTCAGTTTGCAGCAGATAATAGGTGGATCTCCTGTAAAAAGCAAATGTCAAGTTTACACTTCTTTACATACTGAAAAATTGATTTTCTTTTTTTAAAGTCACTCAACCCTCTGACATGGAGACTAACTACACATTACACTTGTATAACAATTAGTGTAGCACATTTTTTGTTTGGTCCAAACCCACATTTTAATTACACAAGATAAACAATAGCACACCTGAGTAAATGTGTTGAATATTTTGTAGTCATGGTCATGTATTATTTAGCATGGAAAATTACTGTTGTTGCAATTCATCTGTACATCATAATTTAATTTCTTAGCAAGAGTAATTATTATTATTCAGTATTAGGTGTAAAAAGGTAGGTGTACAAAGGCATATAGACATATAATGGTATGGTTATTAATATAGATGGCAAAAGATCCAAATATTGATCTAAGAATAACATATGATAATATAAAGTTTTACTTTTACTTTTCACATGATAGTGATTTACACCCCATAGCTTACATGTAATTAATCTTATTATTCTAGTCATTTTAAATTGTCATACAATATTTATAAGAAACTTGGTTTATTGATAACCTCAGATAATTAACTTTTTGCTTTCTGGGTCACTCTGAATGCAGAGTCTTTAGATCTAATTGTTTGTGAAAGTGTTGGAAATGATCTGGCTCTATTTCTTGGTGTATCTGCATCCTCCCAGTTGGTGGGGATGGATTCCCATATGTTTGTACTTTGGAATGATTCAGTGGTTGGGGTAGCCAGTGGGCTCATGGGGCAAATTTCATTCCCTGCAGGGAATGGTAATGGCAAAGCAACACCTGCTAGCCTTGTTTTCTATTGGTTCTCCTCAGTTCACCATCAGATTTATCTCCCCTGCTGAATGGGAATTGGTCTTCTTGGTTATGCTGTTATATGAACTCCTTGCAATAGCAGACTTTGCCAACTCCCAGTAGGAGTCAAACCTGAAAGGGCCAAGATGGCTTCCTCCATAGCATCTGGCAATGTAAAGAGCATGATGGGTGATACTCTGATTTTTTAACATTCTGATAATCATATCATAATTTGGAGGAAATTTAGAAAAATTGCTCTCCTGAAGTTAGTTTTTAACCAATTCTCACATATGAGACACCAAATTAAAGCTTAGAACCTGCTCTTAAAGATGCACATATGTCTGTAACTCTACAGTGAGTGTAAAGGGCCAAAATCGGCAATGAAAGTGCTGACCTTGGCAATATTCATTGAAACACCTTTTCTGAGAGTGTACATATGGTCAGGATCCAACAGAGGCCATTGCCGTACAGTCATTCATTCATAACGTATAAAATCCCTAAAAGTCTCCATACGATGCAGTTATCAAATCAGAATGGATCATGTCGCAGATAGCTAGAATTTTATAGGTTTTTTCCTGAAAGAAATCAAATTAGATCCAAAGTTAGTTTACAAAAAACAGTTTACACAGTTTTGGAATTTTTGAATGAAAAAAGTACGTTTCTTTGATCGTACTATCAACGCAGGGATTGATTTTAGTGAACAGTGAGCAATGATTTTGCTGTCACAAATAAACAAAGCCGTTAATGGAGTTTTTTTTTTGACATTTCTGGCATTTTTATACAAAATGTTATCAGGGAGAAAAGTCAGATGTGTGTTATTTAAGAAAACCTCGAATGGGGACCGTAGTTGAAGTTGAAGTTCACTGTTCTTTGTTGACGATCTTTTTATTATTGTTCGTCGGTAACTACTCATGGTCCATTTGTATCCAATATCTACGCCATTCGAATGTAAAGACTTCCATGTTAAACTACACTATGTACTGTGTGAATTTGAATTGAGATTTGGGCTTTTCAACATAACATAGCACAGGCTTTTAACTACACGATGGTGCTTGTTGCTGATCTTTTTGGAGAGTTAAGCCACACTGCAGACCAATCCAATGCTGACTTCTGACTGTCCATACAAACCGGTTAGTGATTTGTTATGATTTCCTGGACTAATCAAAATTGCAAATTTGGAAATTCCACATTAAAAGAATTTACTATTGATAATAATTGGTAATTATCTTCTATGACATAGCAGAACAACGGGTATGAGTGTATTAGCAACCTGGAAAAACCTCGCAGCGTGAAATTTCTTTGTTGTATCGATGCATTCTCTTTTCAGAATCCCTTTCAGACATTATTGTCAACAAAATAGCAATCAGATGAGACAGCCATTCAAGTTTACAACAAAAGGTTTTTATTCTGAAAATAAAACAATACCGCCATGATTACATAACAAATTTTCGCAACACCTCACTTGGCTCCATTATAGAAATGAAAGTGAACATTTACAAGACCTTGCAACTGACTCATAC
>JBCAUG010500977.1:4174-15222 GCA_038406175.1 Haplosyllis leylae
GTTCCCCCCCCCCCCCCACCCCCCCCCCCCCCCCAAGTAGACCTTCATCCTTACCCGAACACTTATAACTGCATTAGTTGTGTTATTATTTTATTTAATCTGCCCTGTAAATTATTAATTTTCAAACATGTATCTGCTATTTTTTTCTGCTTTTTAAAACTAGCTCGCGACCCCCACTTCGTTGGGGTGTCGTCTCGTTAAACCTATTATGTCAAGCTTCGATGCTCCTTGTGAATTTTCATTCTTATCCTCACTCCTTATTCGTGTTGTGTCTTGTCATTAGGCCTAAGGACAAACAAACAGACACAATAATGCAATCTCAAATTTGTGATATTAACTGAGAGTTGTCACTTCATAAAAAATGACCTGGATCAACATCAGGTAGGCATTTTATGATGAAATTTGATGAAATAAGTGGAAATAAAAGTTATGGTACTTGTCACTTAACTGAGAGTTGTCACTTCATTAAAAATTAATTATATCTGCTTCATATAGGCATTTTATAATGAAATTTGATGAAATAAGTGCAAATAAATATTATAGTACCTACATGTCCCTCAATTATTTTAGACAAGGTAGAGACAGGCATTTGATTGGACCATATGCGTATTTATTGCAATAATTAAATGGGATCGACAGAATTTCAAGTGTTTCTCAGATAATAAAGTGCACGTAATGGCTTACAATATAATTCTGTTGACATGTGGGTGTCTCCATTTAAAGTAAATCAAGCATTGGGAGAACTTTATATTGCACTGCGAGTACTTATGGTGAAAAGGAGACCTTTAAATGTCAGTATTAAAAAAAGGAGATGAACAAAAAGAAGCAACTTCCTTTCATTGTCTATCAAGATGCTTTCCGGATGTCTTCCTCATTGAAAGAAGTATCCATTTCCTTGGTTTAATTACATAAACTAGTATCACAGTCGAGACGGGATTCACAGAAAGACAGCGAGTTCCGAGACCAAGAACCAGATGACAGGAATTGTATACAGTATTGATGAGAATGGAGGACAATAATAAATTTCATTCTAAAAGAGTTTCGTAAGAGGAACTCGGAATCTGAATTCATGTTTCATTCCCATCTGGATTATTCGTAATGCCCCAAGATTCTGTCCTGGATTCTCACCCAGATTGCATTCCAGATTAACGGACGCATCCCATTAAGAGATCTATTTTGACCGCACTCAGAATTTGGAGTGGAATCTGGGCCATTTATGAGAATCCTGGTGGGAATATAGGATAATATAAGAAAAGAGTCCAGGTTTGAGTTGGATCCAGGAAAGACATACTTGAAACTCAATGGAATAAAATTTAAGTTTTGGTCCTGGATTCTTGCAAATCTTGTTCTGGAACTCAAAAAAATCATTCTCGTCAAGACACCATCCAATTCCAGTCACAATTGTTACGAAAAGTGCAACTTGTACGTGAAATGGTCAATTGTCCCGAAAAATTGTCCTGAACAAATTTATCAGACAAAGCATGAGGGTCATCCACGTAGTCAGACGTAAATCAGATGTCGACTCCATTGGAAATGCTCTTATTAGTTCAAATTCAATATTTAATCTAAATCTAGACTAATATGAAAATTGAAATGTGTTTCCAGTCGTGTTTCCGCTTGTATCCATGAGAATATGTGGATTATATAGCGGATTAATATACCCAACATGGCAAATAAAATGGTAATGTACCGGTAATTTTAAAACGCCACCGGCTATGCCTTATTTGAGGAAATCAGGATTCGTCATTTTTGTGCCAATTGGTACATTTCAGCCATTGTACTCTGTGGCTCATGTGTCATTTGCCAGATTTATAAGTGACAAGGATTTGCGGATCGGAGACCAGAATTGTTGGATCACTAGGTCATTATACACGACCAGACATGGTCAGCGCGAGTGTCTGGGAGTAAATGATGTCTCATTCTGATCCATGTAACAGTCATTACGTCCCCTATTTATGAACCGGCTGTTCCTGCGGTGGAAGATAGGCCGTGAATGTGCTGTTTTAGTAACCGATTATTATGCCTGAGGATCTTGTTTGACAAGTCTTGTGACAAGATGGTGGGTATATTGTAGTGGACATACTTTGGACCTGGCACCAGAGGCCATGGGGTACCCCCCTGTTAACAGACAAACATCTGTAAAAACATTATCTTCCCCATCCTTTGGATGCGGGTAGTAAATAACTAAGAATATATTTTTGTAAGCTGTAATTAATTTTTAAGAACAGCCATTGTAAACAGACTGCTCTGATCTCATGAGAGCTTTCTGGCAGAGGTTGAACTTTTGGTACCGCTGGCAAGAGTGCACGAAAACCATACAATGAACCCAGAAAATTATCAATTTCAACGTACTGAGAAAACAATAAAGTAACGCCTTATATTTTAGAAGGAGGTCTTGACCTTTGTTTATATTTACAACAGAACCGACCATTATGCACACTGCCAGGCAGATGGTTGTATTCTCAACCATATTGATTTTACGTATTTATCCATAATGGCTGGAGATTTTATTTTATTCTCAACAAATCTGAAGAATTTACCCGGGTAATTATTTGTCCGTAATGACCGATCAGAGGAGTCACACCTCAAAAGAATTCCTCACAACATACATGATGTACGGCTGATTGCCTTCAAGTGATCTTGCAGAAGCACATTTTCAAAAAGAACCTTTGCCACCAATGAAGGAAGAATGGATTAGCTTTTGCCACGAGAAGATTGATCGTTGTTGAAAGCCTCCGTATTCTGTACGGTATGCTGTCTTACGAAGAAATATTTACATTCGGCTGACTACAGCATTGTTCACAGAGCTGAGTTTTTCTGTTGCACCATCTAAGATAATATTATGTACATCCTCCAGTGTGTAAGTTTTCTAACCTGTCTAATAATGTGTTACTCTAAATACAAACGACATAAAATAACGTTCATCTGTGTTCTTGCGTGTCAGACACTGTGTCACTGATGCATGTATGTGGGTAGTGTATATTTCTATGGCCGTCATCGGGGATTCATTTTCGCAAATAAAGTAGGGGGTGGGGTCACAAATTTAACGAGGTATGTTTTCACAGATATGTTTGTTTGGCTCCACTTGATTGATCAAGTCATGCTTGACCAGGTTGGGTATACTTGTTAAGAAGGGGGAATCAGTCAAGGACGGGATTGGAAATTTAGAGGAGACAGGTCAGGTATGAGTATTAGAAGGACGAACAACGAAAATATCCCGTGAATTTGTACGTCCAAGGAGCAGTTGCGATCGAGTTGTAATCGATGCGAACCGTGATCCCACGGGTATGTGAGAGATTAGTACAGCAGTTGGTTGAAATGTAGGTATTTAGCACGGTCTAATGACGACTAAACGCCAGAGAAGAGCTGTTCACACATTGAACGACTCATGTCAGATCAACATGTAAACAAACACAGCTGTTCCACCAACTTCCTTTCTCAGTGTAGCATGTACATGTACCGCTCACAAAGCTGTCAGGATGCAAACCATTGTGTGGGAGGCAATAGTTTTCTGTGCGTAAAGTTTGTTCAAAGAAACGATATGTAAATATCGGAAGTAAACAACACAAAAACCATTCAACAGGAAACTAGACATGATCGGTAACCTTCACCTTGACATAACCTTGACCTTGAAACGCGACACATTCTGCCGCCATGTACTCATATTCTAAAGACTTTTACATTAAAAATACCTGTTATTCATTGTGAACCCTTTCTTGACTACTTCACGAAAACAGTCAATGGTCCCTTTGTTTTCAATTCCGTAATTGTTTGACCTTGACTTTCATATTGTAACCTTGCACCTCAAATAACTTTGCTGTGTGGACAGACCTATTTTTGTCATTTTTTGTACCACAGGATAGATGGTAATATTTAACTTTACGCCACCGTATATGATCTTGGCTGCCAATTTCAGAAAGAAAAGAAAAACTATTCCAAAGGGATTGTTGAGAGGAAATCTACGTTAAACAGGAAGTTGTCTGTCAGAAAAATGTTTGTAGTCACAATATGCTACCTGATTGATATGATCTATAGTGATATGATAACCTTATAATATTACTGTGAAAGTACTCTTGATACTGTGTGAAATCCCATTTCGGCAATGGCGTTCAAACCCTCCCCTCTTATTTGTCAGGGAATTTGCGTGGTGTAACCTTCCCTGCCCAGGTTGTGGAACTGGCTCCACGAAGTTGAATTGTAATCCTTCATCTTTAGTCTCAGTTTCTTCCAGTTTTTTGTTAGTTGCAAGAACATTTGTAACTAATGTCACACTTTTGTCATGAAAATATGGATGTTAATAATGTGTAGGTGTATCATGAGGTATTAATATTTTAACAAAAATCAATTGTACAGGGAATTTGTTCATTTGCAAGGCAAAGTGATTGTGGGCCATTTATGTGCTCTGTTCATCTATCTGTGGCAAGCCTAATGACCAACCCACAGGTTTGCACCTGTATCTTGGTATCACTGTCCTGTCGTGACAGCTAAATCGTCGTTTCTGAAAGGTTGCTCTTCCTTTTGTACGATTCCTCAGGATAGCAGGATGTGTTAATTTCAAAACTCTTTCTTCCTTTTCAATCTGATATTTTTCAAAATGTGGAAAAAACATCAAGTAGAAGTTGGTTTGCCAGTGTTGTGCTGTACTTAATCTGTGTTAACAGTTCCGTTTAAGCAGTTGACAGGCTAATCCGGAGGCCCCACGCATAAGGACGTCAAATTATGGGGGCCTTTTGTTTTCCATTTGTCGTCGGAGAGATAATGCTGGTTGGTTTTTATTTGGTTTCGTCCGTTTTACTTCCGTGAATTGTTTTCCTCTCAATAATGCGTGAAAATTGAGTTTTCTCTAAATAGAGCAGAATTTTCATTGAATTCAGCGAATTCAGAGAATCTGAAAAATCACTGAGGCATGAATTAGGTTCAGTATAAGGATCTGCTCTGTTACCTGTTTCTCTGTGGTCTAGTGGTATCATCTCTGTCTCGTACACAGGAGATCATGGGCTCCAACCCCACATTGCTCATTTTTTAATTTTTAATTTTTTTTCTGTCACTGAATTCAGCGAATTCAGTGAAAACGTTTAGAGAAAACTCCATTGTTTCAACGTACATTATCTTCCTCTCAGTATCACTTTATTACTGTGTAAAATTTTATTTCATGCATTTCTTAACGTAAGCAATATCTCAGCTGAAGTATCTGTATTTTAGTATGCTTTAGTATTTAAAGTTCAGTTAGTCTCTTTTTATTGTTCCCGTTTCACTAATCTCTTTGGTTTCTCTATCTTTCCTCCCACCCCCTCAATGTACAAAGAAAAAGAATCAAAACAAAACGAGTGCGTGGGTGAATCACTAGATTCTCTTCACTGCATGCAGCTTTTGGTATTTAAAACTCTTTGATTAAATATTCATTTTAAATATCATGATTCAGACTTTTTAAACCTGAAACACCCTTTCATTTGCAGCATAACAAGGGGCCCCGTCGTCTTTCCCTGAAGGCACCCCGACCAGGGGCCCAAAGTGCCTCGTTTGGAGCCACCGTTCCCTAACAAAGAAATAGCATTTAATTACTCCTTAAAATGAGCACATTAATTATTGTAATGCAATGCAATGTCCTTTTCGTTCTGAATATATTTGGTAATATATACCAAGGTTATGGCATTTCACAGCTTAAAAGTTCACTTGCAAAGACATAATAAAAAATACAAAGCTATGCACTTTGAATATGCCACAGCTGTTCATTTTAGAGATGCATAAGTTTAGTAGGTTCAATTAACTGAAAGTTTGGAAATTCATCCGGCACAACGACTGCTACTCAATTTGTCTTTGTGCGGCAGATGAGTACCCGTGTTTAGTCCACACGCGCATGCAGGAGTTTGCGTCCTTCAATCATGCATATGTACCGTTGAATGCGTGACGTTTGTGACATGCATGACGCATTTACATAAGTGAACGCCGCAAGTTAAATTTAAGGCAGTGTTAAAAATTAGCAGATCCTGGGTGTTTAGTTTGTCGATTGAGTAGATTCAAGACAGTTGAAGAAGAAAAAAATGTGACGAATTCTGGTAGACTAAATGAAAAAGCCTTGGAAATGTGAAAAGTAAAACCTGTTGTGCGGTATTTGTACAGAATTATCTCAATTGATTATTTTCAACCTTGTACATTGCCATTGACTTCCTTTTCTTTTCTGGTACAGATGTTGATCTGCTTCTTTCTCATGAAAAGTATTCCGTTTAAAATCCAATTTCTTTGAATAAAAGCTTTTAAAGAACGTTAAAGAAATTTGTAAAGCGCCAGTTCGCATACACTGTTTATGGTCCCTACTAGCTCCACCAGGGACACCATATTGTGTTGGATTTTGAGAACTCAGGATACAGCAAAACTTGTCACTGAAGTATGAAGGTCGATGGAAGGGGTGCAGAAGAGGTTGTTTTGATTTTGGGATTGGTAATGCACGGGGACCATTTTAAACTCCGATCGGGAAGAGGGGTGCTAGGTTTTTATTGGCATTAAAATGAACTTGATCAGGACTGCAAATATGCAAAATCTGGAGGTCGGAGGCAAAGGGGTATTCTGACAGTCTCCGAAGCTTCCGTCAGCGGAAAAAAAATTTGGACGGTAAAAGTGGAGAATCAGAAAAAGATTTCCAGGAGCTTCGCTTTTCTAGAAAGTAGAAACAAGGAAGGCTGGAGAGACCAAAGAGTCCAAATTTCATCACAACAAATTAGGACCCTGGGAATTTTTAGGGGATGTAGGGAGGAAAAGTGGCCGTCGATTAAATCAAAGGTTGATTTAAGACATAATCCAATAATGTGGCGTTATTGAGCCTCGCGTTGTGCGTACAGAAGGAACATGTGATAGCAATCAGCTGATACAATGCATGCCGTGCATTAATCATCCATCCCATATGACTAACTCGGGTCTAAATACGGCCTGAAATTTAACAGGGGGAAAACCAATGTGTTCAATAGGAAAATACACAGTTGATGAAAAAGAAAAGCGATCTGCAAGACTGAAAATATGAGGTTTTATCTGTGTCTGTCGGTCTGTCTGCCAGCCAGCCTGTCCGTCTGTCTGTCCATCTGTCTGTCTGAACTTCCAAGTCACGTAATGTCGTTAAAGGACGTCTAAGTGTCGTTTAAGCCCCCCCCCCCCCAAACGAGCGCGGGCGCGACAAGTTTTGATTAAAAGAACAGCTTTTGTGATCTTCATTTGAAATATAAGTAAAATGGAAGTGGTCAATATACTCTCGGCCCGCTTATTACGAATCCGGTTAGAACGAATAACCGGTTACAACAAGCAGGTTTGATATGACTGTAAAATTTTGTGAATTAAATCATTGTGTGTATCTTTTTTTGTGTTTATAAATGTTTTTATTTCATTGTGTGTATCCTTGTAGCATTTTATTAACACGATTAATCTATTTACATCTAGTTTTGAGTATGCTCTACATCTAGAAAGTTAGCGAATAAAACCAGCAGACGGCTGTAGTTGCTCTTTTCAATGTTTGTTCACTTTATCAGTTAATATTGTATCTTTCCCGAATTATCACGTTTTTTGAAATATCAACAGTAGATTACGAACAGACGACATTTAACTTTCGGTTAAAACTACTACAAAGATCAGAGAATTAAACCGCCTAATTTAAGGTGAAAGACGGCTTCTGAGGTGTACGTATCAGACGATTAAACCATAAACCGCAAGCTTTCTACCTTTCTAGTGCTTTTATCCTCCCACACTACTGTTTTGTCTCTAATTCTTTTGTTCTTCTCTCTTCTCTGTAGTTGTTCCTTGAAGGCTTTGTGTGCTAGTTTGTCTCTAGTTCTGAAATTCAATTTCAAAAAAGCTATTTTTGGAGCAAAAAATACGTAATTGTTACGTATGTAATTCACTGGGGAATCTCCTGGTCGAATAGAAATGTTTAAAATGAAAGTTACGTTGATATTGAAACGAATTGTTTCTTCCGAACCCCAGTATTTTAATTTAATGCGTCAGCATCATTTGAATGCAGTGAAAAAAGTAAAAAGAATGATTCAGCTTGACAATAACGTTTTACAATTTGAGCAGGATGCTGATAGTTTTACTTTCGAAAGTTGTAATTAATTTTCTAATATTATCAGCCGACTGCCTCATAGTAGTAGGTTAATGACCGTTCACTTTATAAAAGCAGTTAATCAATTCAGAGTGTAATAATAAAAAATGGAACCCCGGAAGAGTCACCAGTAACAGCATTTCTCGGGGTGTTTAACCCAAATCATTCAATTTTCCTGCAATCGACAGTCGGAAAATTCTGTATTATAACAATGACAGTCGTGAGATGCGATTGAATTGTTTTCTCATATTGAGGAAAAAGTGCAAAGATTTTATTGCGGAAACCCAGGGTCATCAATATGCAAATAGTGCGCGGGTCAAACAAAGAAATCAGTCCGTGCCGAGATTAATTAAGCGGCGGACTTGGATTTCCAGGCCGATGGATGTGACAAAGTGTCGTCAAGGGGTTTGGGTGGGGCTGTCAGGGTGATTTTACAAAGTACCCAGGGTGGCTTGATTTAGACGGCTAAGTTACCAGGATTCTACGATACATACGTATACATGTGCGTGTGTCCGTCTGTTTTCCGATAGCCTGGGCGTACTTGTTCACACAGCTGCTGCTCTTACGAAAAATCTGTCCATGTTTTGTATCAACTTTACGCTGCATTGTGACAATTGTTTGAATATTTAAGTAACAAGGGAAACCCCCCCCCCCCCCCATTAGCAGGAATTCAAGAGACTGTCATCCGGCAGGTAGACTTAGTCTTCTGGGTTTAATTATGTAAATTTTAACTGCACCATATCCAAACAAGTTCGGAGTTCTATTTGTTTCCAAATAGTAATAAATATGGCATCAATCTCGGCAGGTGTTAAGCGATGTTTTAAACACGGACTCTGGTGATGGGGGTCAGTCGGGGGCACCGATGAAGTTGATGGGGGAGAGGGGAAGGGGAAGACCGAGAGATGGGGTGTGTCACCCTCCGGCGAGCCCTTCCATTAATCCCCGGGATCATCCAGGGTACGAGCCCCGGAGAAACCGGATTCATTAGATGCGTTTAATTACTGATCGGTTCGTCACTCTTGTCTGACACTTTTTTTTTCACAGACACGGGTCAATGTATCGATCGTTGCGAAACACTGGAAATCTTGTTAATAAATTATGTGGTTTTACGTTGTTCCTAACTTTTTTGTTGTGGCCCTTGCAGTGTCAACTGCTTGTGATGTAGCAGGATCCTTGCAAGTATTTACATCACTGGACCATTGTGCTCAGACAATTTTTTTGCTGCCAAATCGAATTGACCTTGTTGGAAGATAAGGAAGTGAAGGAAAGTTCACAAATCTTACATCTTGTAAAAAAAATTGTCGAATGTATTTCTTTGTCAATTTCATGTTTCCTTATGAAAATTTGTTCTCTTATTTCGTCCATTCATTTGAATAACTCGTCTATTTTCTTTTATTAAGAAAATAGACAAGTATTTTACGACTTAGAAAGTGCAAGATCTGTGTGAAGTGAAGCAGAAAACCAATCAGCAAACAATGGAAATATTGCCGATCCGATGTAATCCGTTGTCCAGGGCCGAAATCACCCCTGGCTCAACTCCACCATAATCCAGATGTTGTATCTGCACAGGGACCAAACATCAGTGAGACAATAATTTGAACAAGCGGGTGATTTGTTTGACAGAAAAAAATCAGTTTGTAAGTGTGACTACCATTCAAAGAACCCTTTTCAACATTTTGTGTGGATTTTAATGGTAACTTTAGTTTGGAGACTCAAGTGAATTTTCTCCAAAAATGAAATACAAATTAATGATTTATGATTGAAATTCAGTTTGGTCAAGCAAAATTCTTTGAAGTGAGGTTCAAGCTTTTGTTAGACGTTAACTCTTTTGCTCAGAAAATATTTCCATGTGTAGTTGTAAACCGCCAGAGAATTTCCGAGTGAAGATAATGCAAGTGAAAGGCTCCGGACTTTGTGTGGTCGGATATGATGCATGTTTGAAGATCTCTGCCATTCATTGTACTTGTACTCTGTAAGAGTATCTCTAGGAATTTGCGCATCCATATTTTACTGAAATGATTGGAGTTGTTTAAAGTATTCCAGGACCTGGGTGCAAATGTTGCCGAGAAATAGACGCGTGTGATGAAAAGTCCGAAAAAAGAGGAGAAAAAGCAATGAGAAATGGGATGTCAGACGAGTGCAAAGCCATTTAGATTGAAATCAATGGATTTGCCTTTGTCTTGCATAGAAAACAGTATTGGGAAAGGTTTGTAGGGGTTCTGCAAAGGCCCATAGGGTAGGGATTGTGTTCTGGTAGGGACAGGGCAAAGCGATTAACGCTATCACTCTCACATCGAGGATTTCTTCGAAAATATTCGTGGACAAGTTGGGATGCTCTTTTTCCTATATTGATACGTCGTTCTTCTTTGTGAAATTGTATTATCTTTGATGACCTCACAGAAAACGAAATTCAAAAGAGCTGATAACTATGTGCAAATGAGATTTGACTGGGGAGATGTACCGGTACCGGTATGTTTTCAAGAAGCAAGCCGGCTGTATTCCAACGACAATCAAGTTAGATCTGTTTTCAAAAAAAGTTATTTTCATTGCCCACCCGCGGCCCATCTGACATCATACCCCAAAAAGTTAAGCACAGTAAAATATGACAGACATATGAAATGCATTCAGGACTTTCTATCTTCATTATTATTGTGTGCATGTGTACATATTTTGACCCTGATTTTCCATTTAGTGCGACTCACACAGGAAGCTAAGACCAGCAAAAAGTTGTTGTAGTGGATAAACAACTGGTCGGAGGGCATTATTAGAAAATAATTTGTTCGAGGGCCTTTAGGCCCGAGAATAAATTATTTTCAATAATGCCCGACCAACCAGGTGTTTATCTAATTTAAAAAATTTCGGCAGTTCGAAGCAACTATTAAACTCACAATTACATGAATTACATGAATAATTGAATTACAAGCGATCAACGAAGGCAAGAAATGAGTAAAATTATTAGAGGGGA
>JBCAUG010501088.1:0-15221 GCA_038406175.1 Haplosyllis leylae
TTCAATGTGCTTCAATTTAGTGCATTTTTGGGAGTGCACAAAGGTTTAAAGCTTCTTGCAATCACTTTGTGATCACAATGATATCGTTTGCACTCATCTGCGCTCATGTGCTCACCCTCCGCTCTTGGTGCTCCCACTGGCTCCCGACCCCTGAATATGTGTAATGGCAGAATACGTATCACAAATTGCAAATGTATTTCAATGGTAAAATGGAGAACAATTAAATTTTCCTTGGCGTCCTCATGTCTTATTACCAATTATTGTTTAAAAATATCAACACACACACCAAAATCGTAGGGCAATTTCTGAAGGACGTGTCAACGGAAAAACTCCAAATTACCTGAGGTCTCAGTAATTTGTCATGTTTCTATCCTGAAGACATATGATTATATATTCTCCATTTTCCTTAGGTAAAGTTCTTATCTCCGTGTGAAAGTATTTTCACTTTTTCTTGTCTAAATATGATGTTAGAAAATGCTGTGCAATATCAATAACGACCTTCTCCTCCACTATTTTATTTGAGAACAGCATGATTTCAGTTTTTCCTGTTCAAGAATTTTATCTTGTTGGGTGTGATCCTCGAAGGCTCGGCAACTATAGATCCTGCTTTCTAACCCGGTTTTCAACTATTGTAGCAAATATTTTGTCAAATTGGCCTGCAGGATTAAAATACCACTGTGACATGGAAATTTTCAGCTTCTCAGAAATGGACGTTTTTTGTTCAGCAATTTGCAGGTTATCAGATTAAACACGGGAAAAGTATATTGTACGTTTTGGTCTTTATTCGCAAAAGATTGATCATCTCAGATTTTGAAAACCGAATGGGATACCCAAGAAGAACCCCCATACAAGTCGAAGAAAATTTTTTAGTTTTGGTCGTAGAAACGTTCAAATATCTCTGTCCAGATGTAAGCTTTTAGTCTTTGATGCCCTTACAGCTGCGATTTGCTTGTTTTACCATGGCCATAGTGATTACGTTCGTGCATTTGGACTCCATTTACAACAGGAATAAAGTTACTTAACCTGGCTTACAAAACTTTTCTTGATGTAAGAAGCACAGCTATTGCAATTACGTACTGTAATTTCAAAAGGATCGATGTGATCGCAGAGAAAAATAAAACGTTTAGGTTATTGGATTGTTTGAGGGTGCTGCCAGTGTGTTATCCCAAACATTTTCTGCAATGTGGTATCAATTTCACACAATTACCATGAAACCTTTCGCTTTCTTAGTTCCTGGAAATAATTTTCTCAAACATTTTGCATCAGTTATCCCTAGTTAAACTTGCAACTGGTCTGTGGGCTTTTAGTTTTGATTCTTGTCAAATATAAAACAGTGAGCTGTAGCATGTGATATTTCTGCTCTTTTGTGAGGTTAGAGGCGAAATGGAGCATGGACCTTTTATCCACCGGCGGCGAACCACCAGTTACATCCTTGATTCTAATATTTTCATTTTCAAAAGCAAACATTCTCAGATGGTTCTGAAATAGTATTCGTTATTCTGCGAAAAAATACCTGAAGTATATAACTGAATGATGAGGATAGAAGTAAGAGAAAAGTACAACTTAAACTTTCACGTGTACCTGTTGATTCGACGGTTGTACTCATCTTTGAAGGAGACACTTTTTTCTTTGGACTGCCTATTTGTAAATTCAAGCAAAGCTGACTTAGCGGATGGAAACTCCCCGTCATAATCGAACGAGAATCGACGAGTTGACTCTCCAGCTGGAATTGTGGACCATCTCCTTTCAATGAAGCCCTTACGGCGCTCTTGTCCAGCCACTGAGAAGGCCAAACTAGCGGAGCGCACATGAGACTGGATTCTCTTCCATCGTCTTTGAGCTCTGGAGCGTTTGAGTTTAGAAGGTGATCTCTTGGGTTTGTATTTGTCCGATCCCGAAGCGGAACCACGTCTTGTCTGTTCAATTTTATCTGCAGTCATACTGATAATACCAGCCTTTATATCCGCATTAAAAAGTGCCATTGAAATTTGTTCCTATTTGAATTGTTTTACAAGCATGAAATGAGTAGGCCTTCTACGTTTTCGTATCCAAGAAATACAATGTCACATCAGCCATTTAGTGTCTCTCGTCTTTGCCATGTAGGTCAATATTCTACTACATCCTACACCGTATACAACTGGTCGGAGAACATGATATGACGTCCTTAATGCACATGAAATTTTCACCGTTACTCCCAGGGAATACGGGGAGAGGTAATGATCTCTCGAACTAAAGACTTTTTCCATTTGTTTTTAATGTCTTCTTCTCATCATAAAATTGGCTAGATTTTCTTCCCGCAGAAATGGATCTGCTTTGATGATGAGTATGTTTTGAATTTTTACTTTGACATTTCAATGTTTCTTTGTGCCCTTTTGACTCCCAAATAAATGGCTCTTTCTTTTTAGTTGCTATTAGTCGAGAATCCAAGTTATATCTTATAATCCTATCATTCGCAGAAGCTGCAGATCAGGAGAAGTAAAAGCAGCTTACGAGCTTTCCATTCTGATGTGATAATGCAGTTACCTGCAGTTCAAGTGTCCTTTGTGGTTAAAGGTACATGTATTGCAGATTTCGTTTGTGCATGTTTAGTAACACAGTTAGGAAAGGTGCAGTTACTGGGAAGGCGTGCCGTTTGTGATCCGTGATGTAGATGTCACCCATCTGTACCTGATTTGGCCAGTAACACCTCTCACATTTAATACCACTGCTTCTTACACTTCTTACCTGATGTGCTGCTGGCTATTTTTTATAAGCAGCTTGAACAGAACTTTTATGGGCCAATGGTTTGTACTGTGTGCCGCTCTACTCTGTAAGGTTTCCTGATACAATCGGCGGTTGTTTTTATATCTCAGTGCTTTTATGTGGCCCACAAGTTGTTTCCAGCTTTGGACGGTTTTAAAGGGAGGGTGGGTAAACATAATTTTATTGTCGTTTCTTTGGTAATATTATGTGCGATTAAAGGTTTAGCCTACATCAAACGCAGGTATTATTAGTTACTATCTGATAATGGTAAGAAGAGTAGATAGGTTCTGCGCAGGAAAGTCGATAATTAATGAGTGAAACACTTTGTAGTTGCTCACGTTTGTTACCTGAAAGGTACCCATGATAACAGGCAATAGATCAACTCTCTTAAAGACATCAAAGAACTGTTTTTGTCATAAAGTTTGAAAGCAAATAAAACGCAACAGAGGAAGTGACATGTCCACTTTTGTTTGGCAACTTCCGCCTATTGATCCTGCTGTCCAACAAGGACGCTCAAACAATGTAGAAAACGCGTGACATGTGAAAATAATACTTCATGTAGAATCTTGATTTTTAACTTACACATATCTCTGTATTCCCCGCGAATCATTTTCAACATTATCACGTTCAAACGCTGTACTGAATTTGATATCTGATATTCTGGCTATTATGGATATTAGTTATCACAATAACTTATTGATGAGAACAAATTTTTTGTGTTCTTGAGCACCTGTCACGAATATTGCTCTTTATTAGCTTGTCTAGTCACTGGTCTTCAGTCAGCCACTGGAGCAATCGGTTTCTTATCCTGAGGAGTGACAGCAGTTATTTATGGGAGTTCTCTTTTCATGCACTAAGCCACAATTTGGGTAAAGGTTTAGCTTCTTTATTGACAACCCTCCTGGAGGGTACCCCAAGTGCAAGGAAATATACCAGCCTTCATAGTTGAATATTTTATTGTCCAATTCTCAGCAATTACATGATGGCAACCCTCCTCTGAGGATTGGTAAACCAGCAGTCATGGTTACCACTTGTACACAAGAAAAACCATCAGAAAAACCCTGCAAAGCATACAATAGATTAGGTGTACAGCATCATTACCTTTTATTTAATCTATTGTGACTATTACAGTTGATGTTACATTACAATGCTAGCACTTTACAGAGGAGAGGTATGCACCAGGAGGGTAGCCACCAGGGCTGGAGCTGGAATGTGTAAATTGGTCCAATTTCCCAATAGATGCTCCTAGCCCAGATGAGCTCCCCCATGGCACTACACTCCTCTTTACATGAGAAGTTCTATTGTATGGGGTGAAGTGAATGGTTTGGTACCCAACATAGTCAACCCAGGTATTTATAGGTGGGTAGAAGCACCAACATATTACTCCACTAAAGAAAATGGTTCCCTGAGGAGGGGATCAAAAGAGGCTTGCCCCCTATCATCCCCAAGTCAGTATAACATACTAACTGTGATTTAACCCTGTTTGCAAGTGATTTACAGCATATACAGAGGAGTGTATCTGGAGGGGATGTAGGAATATGCTTGCATTGAGTAGGGTTCTCTGTCCAGACATTACATCATCACTCTCAATCCTGATTGGGCCACACACCCAGGTACTCATACTGCATGCTGATTGGATAAGCATAACCATTGCAGGCTTCTGGAGGGTAGGCAGCATTGTGCAACCTCCAGGGACTCAAATTACTGTTGTTTAAATAAAGCATTATTGTGAAACTGCGCGGTACACTCCTTACACCGGGTGACACACCGAAAAAAGAAGTAGACAGGAATCATGTCACTCATTGGGAATTAATTAATGGAAATTCATGCTAAACTCTTGTGAATATATATGCCGTATCGTTCTCCTTTTTCACTTAACTTGCTGGTGGTACCTGGTATGACAACTCACAATGTGGGCAGTGTAGATGATTACCGGTTGGATTGATGGAGAAGGTTTGTTCATTTAGATCGTGGCCAATTTGGTGCTCTAACCATAACATTACCTTTTTATCCAATTACAAAGTGATCCATTTGAGAAGCATTTCTGTGCACATGCAAGTCCCATCACTATGTGAACATCAGAAGATGAATTAATTATGGCTTGGAATATGTGATGTGAGAGTTCACACCATGGAGACTGCATTGTAAGATGCTCTTGACGATCTTACAGGAGACACTATACATTATTAACATGGTTTCACACTCTTTCGGGTGAAAACCTTTGTAAAGTATGGCATGTTCTTTCGTTACAAAATATCTCCATGATGCTGGAAAAAATGTAATACCATGCTAAATAGTTTTATTATCAATATACTCAATAATAACTGGTTTGTGATGTGGCGAAGAACCTTATCATAGTGATTCTCTGTCAAAGGCTAAAACACAACACTGTATAATTTTCGGCCTGCAAGGAAGACTAAGGGTTGCACGTTGACATATTGTTAGTAAACAGTTTATGTTTCTTTTGTGACACTACACACAAAAGATCATACTTTAGAGTGCCATAGTAAAAGTTACAAACGGTTTCATCCATCACAGCTTTCATACAGATAGAAACGAGCTGACAAGATGCTGCAGAAATGATGGAGCACTGGTGAAGAACTTTCCGGCAAGTTTCAGAAGTATGAGTTTGTAATTAAGTAGTTAGCATACAAAAGTACTTGGCACTTTTTTGCAAATGAAGAACATGTAGCTCTTGATGTCTCGTCAACTCGGGAATTAAATTGTACTCACATTGTTCTTCACAGTCAGTCATCGGAATTCATTGACCTTGAAACGTGCAGCATAGACTATACAAGTTGTCGTAGGGCTCCAACACGTGGAGGCACTTACCCTTTTTTTGCCAATTCCCCTGAAAACCTATGAAATCAGGAAAAGGCATGAAGGCTAGACTGCAAATGTATTCTTGTGTACGTTTTGGAAAACAAATGGAAGTTTTCTACAAAACCGTTCCCACTGATGTTTTTATACGTGACAGATTTAACAGTTACTTTAGACCACTGGCTTTGTTCTTCATGTTGTTAATGGAATGGTGTGTTGTGTTCATGTCTGAAGTAATTCGATAGTTGAGAAAATGAACCGGATATACATTGCTGTTGTATAGCTCATCTACACTAAACTAAAAGCAAAAATATTTCTTTGTGAGTTACCACTATCACGACAACTATGCAAACAGGGTTCTGAATGTTAAAGTTCTTGTTTATTTCAATTATTAGATGATTTCCTTGTAAAGCGCAAAAATGATCTCTATATTAGCTCAATCCACTCTCGTGGGCGACAGTAAATAATTATGAAATGCAGAAATGAACTGCTGAAATTGTTGACATTCTGCCAGATTTTAATTTCTTGAACTGATGAAGAAGAAACACAGAACTGATTGTGATCTACGAGGCTAGCAAGCCATATTCATGGGTCGTATTCAGTATGAGATGCGGACCCTGGTGTCTTGCAAAAGTCTTATGACCTCATGACCAAATAATAGAATATCAATGGGAAAGTGGCACCTTAAGTTTTTTCACTTTTTCAAGTTTAATACAAATCTATTAGCTAATATTTGGCAATTCAAAAATTTAGACATATCGTTTCACTCGAAAGCAGTATAATTTATTGTTGGGTATTTGGCCAATGATTCAATATTCCTTTTGCTTCCACATGCATACTGACCAGTGGTCCATATTGGACTACTGGTCAGTAAACAAGTCAGCTGATAGATTTGCATTAAACTTGAAAATGTGGAAAAACTTAAGGTGCCATTTTTCCTATTGATATTCTACTATTGGTCATGAGGTAAGAATAAATTGTCTGGCAACTTTATCCGCATCCCATATTGAATACAACCTGTGATATTGTGGAAAAGAGGTGATGACATGGGATGTTATATCATTTAGAGTGCTGTGTATTCATGTTTTCCAAATGATAGATGTCACCCCAAATTCCATATGATTATCATTTCAACTCGAGATAACAAACATGAAATTTTTATGGAGCCCATAGCGCATTTATTTGCTGGGCGCCATACAGTGATCAACTTGGTTTCATGTGTATATATGAAATCTGTCACAAAACTAAGAAGCTGAGTCAACATCCCTCAACCCCCACACCAGACATGAGAGATTTGGGTTTTAGGCAGATTTGGACTCAGCATCATATGTTGGGAAGTCAACCCCCCCCCCCCCAACATAGGGACTTTGGCTTTGAGGCAGATTTGGACTCAGCATCAAAAGGAAGTCGACCTCTGCACCCCCCACCCCCACTGGATGTATGGAATTTGGATTTTAGACAGATTTGGACTCAGCATCAAAAGTTGGGAAGTCCCTCCCCCACTGGACATAGCTCTGCTATTAAAAATCAACTTGTCCAATAAAGCATGTGACCTTGAAATGTAATCCTCATTTACTCCTTGATTTCTTATTTCCCATTTATTAACATAAGTTGGTGCAAATAAAGTAGAAAACTGCAAACATATGGGAATATAAAGTTGACAATAATGCCAATATTGCCAACTTTGTGTAATTGTGCAAGTGGTTTTATCGTTGCCTGTTGTACCTTCACGGTTTAAAATATTTGCCTCAAAGGTCCATTGTTTTTTGTTTTATTTTGTTTTTTGTTTTTTTTTCTAAAGCTACATATTAGAAAAAATGATTCAGAACAGATTTTGCTAGGTTTTAATTTTCGAAAAACTAGAACGAAATTGTAGGCACGGATGTTGCAAGGAAGCAGCTGGTTCCTGTTTTTTTTGGAATACGATGTCTATTAATCTCCTGTTACCGTCTTTACTTCTACAATAATTAATAACTGTTTGCATGGTGCTTCGAACTTTAATAAACATGGTAGTGCCAAATTATTTCTTTTCCAGTAGGTTAACAGAATCAATGTTCTGTACTGATAACATTATTTGCTGGAAGCTTTGCGTAATTTAGTATCTACCTTCTCTAGTGACCAGGGGTTGGAATATATATTTACTCAGGTTAATGACACAAAACAAAAGTTTTGAGAGTTAAGATCTAAAACGTACTCAGGGATAAATATTTACCAACGCAGTTCTTAATTTACAGAAGGCGATAAGCATCCTGCGTGCAAATAGCAAAAGTTGCTTAGTCCCCGGCTCACGTTCTTCTTTTATGGCCGAGGACGTGGTGCGATGTTATATTGTTTTGGAAAATCATAACAACCAGAGTATTCAATTTGGATGTTTGCTTCAAAATGAATATTTGAGTGAGTATTTTTGCCTGCTGGTGTTGGACATTCTGTTCAAATATTTTAAAAAGTCGAAGACAATAAAAGTAGGTATTGACTTATCAGAAAATACATGGCAACTTGCTTGAGAATGTGGTGAGAATTTTAAGTGACCTAATTCCACACAATTTTCGTGACAAGGAGGATTTTTAAGGCTATCAAAGACTGGCAATTCCACTCAGGTGACTTGTGTGGAAGCTGCACGTTTCAAGCCTCTTTTGTAGCCTTTATCTTACTCTCAGAAACTTTCAGCATTCGTGGACAAAGAAAAAACCGTTCTTTGTACTGGATCAAAGTTTCTACGTGAGGAGGTCCACATCACCATCTGTCGGCATGGCACTGTGTACAGGGGTATACAAGAAGGATCCCCACCACCATACATTATAGAATTATGTACTGGAGCTGTACGTATTCAGGGAGGTACGCACAATTCCCCTCCACTAACATGTCTGATAATTGTAACTAAAATGCACCGGTAGCTCGACGCTACCAAAAGTCACTCTAAAGAACTACCAAAAGATCATTAACGATGTCTGACAGATATCATTACCAGAAATCAACGAAGTCGCGAAAAAGACGGTCAGTGCCATCTGATTTTAAATTTTAATTGTGGTGGATACGCTTTAAACACATAGTGTCTATGATTGGCCTTTTGGGCATATGGTCAATTAAATTGAAGTTAATATCAGTATTACATTACAGGAATTTGTGATGCACCACTAGATAATTGCATCATAAATGCATATGATTAGAATGGATTTATTGGTAAAAAGTAATTTTTTTTACCAACACATGAAATTATGTGAGCAGTAAATAGTCTGATATGTTTTTGCAATGCGTCCCCTAACAATGCTGTGATCTATTAATCTACTCCAAATTCATAATGTTTACGAACTATTTTTTTTCGTTCATTGCTGGTAATGTTCAGCCGTTCGGCCCTGTAAGTTTCAGAATTCCCTAGGCCGACATCTCCGGTAATGCTGCCCGCCGGACGGGTATAAATCGCACTCTTAGCTGTTGCTTCGTCTCAGTTAACCAGGAAGTAAAACAGGAAATACACGTATCGACGACGACTGACATGCAGGAAATCCCCTAGAGAACACGGTAATAACAACGAAACACCATAGGGTTCAAGATGCCCTCACAGTAAAGTGTTTCTGAAATTTGTTCCTCTGTCCAAAAAAACCCAAATCCCAATTTCATTTGAGGGTGGTGAGTAGGTAAAGATATAAATCCCTTTCCCCCAGCAAAAATTGGGATTTGGGTTCTTCTTTGGACTTTTCAGAATCCCCAAAGCAAAATTGGAATTTTGGAAGTTTGGCCTCAGAAACAAATTTCAGGAAACCCAGCCCCAAATCACAGCTCCCAGCAAATTGGGATTTGGGGTTTCTGAAATTTCAGAAAACCAGGGCGCTGGGTTTTGTCCCCATTTTTGGTAGTGTTGGTGTTAAGGTTCATGTAACCTCCTAAAGGGTTGATATCTCTCTCATGGGAATTCTAGACCCTGGGTTGCCTACATCTATGTCATGTTTTAAAATAGCCTGTATTTTCTATCACGTATTTGTGTCACACCCTTGCAGATCTGAATAAGTGGATAGTAGCACTCCTGACACTATGACGTCATCCACTTGGTTTGTACTTGATAACAATCTGCACCGTGCGTGCTCTGAAACATTTTGATTTTCCTTTCCAACTGAAGGAAACATGATGGTGTAGGTTCCACAGTGGTCAGTGGGGCGTTGTACCCATGAAATAATAAGGAGTGAAACATTTCACTTGGGTGGCTCGTTAGTAAAATGCCTGCTCTGTCTTGTGCTTAACGAACTTCAAATCATCTGATATCATCCACTAACACTAATCATCATGGGAAAAACAAATGAAAATAACCCTTTAATAAATATCAAATCTATGATTACCACAAGCTAAATGAATGGTTGCTAAGCATTACCGATGGTACCTTTCAATATTTTATCACTCACTGAGTGGTTGCTAGCAACAACCAACAGTAATTCAAGATGACCACCATAGTGGATCCAAGATGGCCACCAAATGTCCTTCCCATCTTTGTTAGCATTTGAAGTTTTCCGTGTTTTCTGATGTTTGGTACCCACCACCATACATTTGAGCAACAGTTGTACCATTGGTGCAGACAGTTCTCTGCACCTTTCGAAACAATCCAGTTTTTCACGATAGGCATTTCTGTCAGATCTAGAAGTTGATTTCTATTCCTTGCTATTGCAGATGTTAATTATTTAATGAAGTGTGTTCATTTTAGTAAGGGTCAGTAACCTAAAATAATCTTTGCACATAAAATTTAAATTGTGACAATTCTTAAAAATTGCTTTCTATTTCTGTCAGATCTGTCAGATTTCCTTATCGTGAAAAACTCAAACAGGTCGAAAGTCTGTGCGCTGTGCGCGGTATATATAACTCTATGAGCCACCAGTGATATGTGAAGGTAAATCTACTTCACAGACAGTCTCGTAACAGCAACGTGATCAAGTGATGTTAGGTTTGATGTCATTAGAAATGTATATGAACAAATATCCACCAATTCCTCAATAGGCCTACTATTCTAGAGGTACGATACCCTCAAATTATTTGCGCCCCGAATTCGGGGACTAAGTTGATTCTAAGCCAGCAAAAATTGTGGCACCCGAAGGAGTCTCCTGGGATTTCATGTCTTGTGAACCCTTTCCGAATTCTGCAGCGGCTGATGAAATTATGATTACGAATGGACAGACGAAAATAAATCATGTCACTGCCTTGACAGTTCATCTGAATGGTTAGTTGTATGTGTTACAGATTATGACTATACAACTGAATTTCGTTCAAATGGATTTTCCATGATGGCAAAGTTGTCTTGTAAATTGGTCTGCAATTCAAGGTCTGATAAGTTATTTGTTGTTTTGAGCGGGGATTTCGATGACCAAACATACAGCCTTTGGTGTCACACTTTCTGCTGCACATTGACATAATCAGGTCTGAGACTGCTGAATTGTGAGAAACAGCGAATTTATTCCAAAAGATCTCTCGGCTACTCAGAAGAGGTGTAATTCCGCCTGGACGCAGCCATACACGCCATTCCCTGAAATTTATGTCCTTTTGCCGACTGTATTTCTAATGCTATAGTTGCTTCCTCGTTTTTTGTCGCCATCTCTTGTTATACAGCAAACTAGGACAGACATTCCACGAGGATATTATGAGAAGCTGTTCAAAGCTGGTCCATCAGTCTATGTACGGCACAGTGTTCTCTATGAGATGGGATTCTTCTGAAATACGCCTTAATTGAAAGATTCTCATTTATGTCGTCATTTTGTTGGAATTTCTTAATTTTTGCTAATTGTTTCTGAACTATCCAGTGGACTCGATGAAGCAAAAACACATTTTTGGAGAAGCTTTTCTACAATATTTCATCTCATCATCCACATTTCAGCACTAGCTCACATGAAATCAGGAAATGGACAGATGGCAGCATTTTCAGAAAGATTCAACTCTTCAGAATGTAGTGATGGTGTATATACAAAGACATCTCTTGACATTAACATCCAATTGCTTTCGTCCATCTTTAATTATCAAACGGTTAGGATTTTTGAGTTTTGTAGTTTCGAACGACATATCACCTTATGTCGAAACCCACTGTTGATAAACAGAATAAAGACCGTTCCATCCAGTGTTTCATTTGTAAAATCGTTGCAAATGGTATCAGCATTAAACTAATTGAACCATTTTTGGGGCACTGGGAAATGAACTCTATAGCACATTTAAGTAAAAGCTGTTAATGGCTTTTCGTAATTATAAAAACTGACAGGTAGTTTCGGTCCAAGATATGGCATGCGTGCCATGCTTTGTGACGTGCGAATTGCTGTGTGCTCCAGACCTCTTTCATGTTTCGTTCCCCATTGATTTGAAAGAAATGTAGGGTTGGCTCGACAAAAATCTAAAATAAAGTAAAGCAATTTCATGGTGGTAGTTCTATATAGAACATTTGGAGGCTAACTATTGAAAGCTGCAATTTTGCATTGATCGCTGCAATGATATCCGGTGGATCAGCCGATGCTTCTTTAAATTATTACTTGAAGTTAATCTTGATCAATAGTGGTTTGTTCACCGCAGGCACACTACTGAATTTTGTTGCATAATATATTGATAACACGATCACTCATTCAAGCAACGTAGATCTGACCCCACTAGAAAGAGTATGAAACTTTCATAAGGTATTATGAGCAAGTCATAATGTGTAAAATGTATGACCACTGAAATTAATTTGTAGATATAAGTACGGATGATTACATGTATCAGTATGACTGACCTCATCATTTTGAAACATAGGAAGACCTATTTAATAGCAATTTATCCACATTACAAAATACGTCATTTCTCAAATGGCAAGATGCGAGACACTGAAATGAGCAAGCTACTAATCTCAATCTTCTTGTTTTGAATATTGGTAAAATACGACTTGGGACCTTTTATCCTAAAGCACGAAGTCCTGCCATATTTATGCTAGGTAGGCTTTCATTTTTGATTGATGTGATAGATTGGTGTTTTTACCCAAAGGACTCATAATCAATATTTTCCCTGAAGGTAAAAAGACAATAAAACCAATTCTCTTTAAACTCTGTCTCCAATTTTATTTCATCAAAACCCAACAGCAACTGCATACAGACAAGGTTTTTTCAAGTGCGAACAGATTCTACGCATAGTTTTGAAACTTGTTTGAAAACTGCAGCCAACCAAAGGACAACTAATCAATGTCAAGTAAAAAAATAGACAAGAATTTATGGCGTGACACCAAACCACCCAGGGCGCCACAGTTTCATATGTATTCCCTGTCTGCCTCTGTTGCCTTACCAGCAGAGGATTAAAGCCGCTGTCATGACAGCTTTGACTTTTCTTTGTCTAACATAATGTGAACAATTTGTAAATATTTATGACTGTCGTTCATATCTGTGTGACACCTATATTGTGCAACTGTGGCTCATAAATGGCTACTGCGAGGCAAATTTGTACCGTCTACAGCAAAATTCAGTCTTTGAATGAGGTGGTGGATTCTCCTTTGGAGTATTTTGTTATCTTTTTGTAGACAGTCTAAAGCTTATTATCAATTAAAAAATTTGGTAGTAGCGGAGTGCAAACTGAGCAACCAGATGTAAATTACAATGTAAATGTAATCAGTAAATGCCTTGTTATCACATGTCACACAATCGAGTTTCTCTATAATTCGTCATTTTCTGCTAATTGATGGTAGAATCCTGTCAGCATTGACATTCAATTTGTGGCGACCATTGAATGCTAATGCTGGCAGGATTCTGCCATGATTTGGCAGGAAATGACGAATTATAGAAAAACTCGAATGAGAAATATAAAAGGGCTCAGGCGACAGAGCCCCAAACTTTGTTAACATTTTGATTATGCTGGGATAGTTTCGTCGTCTGTCCTGCAAAAATAGTTCAAATATTTACTTCGTGTTTTCGTATAATTTAATCTCCAGCTTTGTGCACCAGAATTGATAATGCTATTGATTAACTGCATTTGCCATTATTCACATAAAATCTAATGAGGAATTCTTGATGGTACACTTGTTACATTAAGTCATCAATAAACATATGTTCATAAATAATTTTGTGGTCACGACCTTTGTTGAAATTGTCCTCAATGACGGTGACTGTAATTCAGTATACTGCAGAAAATATGGAACTTAAACCGAGCTCATTGTTAGGGTATTTTCCAATTTTACTCTCCAAACAAAGAGTCAGGTTTAGTTAAATGTTCCAGCGCAATTTATCATGACCGTGAAAAGACCAATGGACACCAATTTGTTGACTTCGATCAGCATTTGAATCTGACATATCAAAATAATTATAGTATTTGTGATATGATAGGTTCATCAACAAAAGCAGCTTGTTGCAAAGGGGATATGCATTGCGTGTTTGTGTCAGGTAAAGCCTTTGATTTATCTAGCCTTACCGGGATGCTTTCATCTGGTGGTGTATACTGAAAGGTCAATTTTTATTGACTGTGGCAGAATAATACAAATAATGCAAATGAATCTAAAGCTATACGGCCGCATTTTGGTATTCATTGCGTGCTATCACACTACTGAGAATTCAGATTTAGTTTGTACACAATAATCAAAACCTCTCTCCATGAATTGGTAATGCATTTTTACCTACAAATATAGTTTGGTTCCTAACGGGATAAGTTTTCAAGCATGCCAAAATTTTTACTTCAATGAAGAACATGATTTCTGCTTGGTGGAAAATCAATTTTACTGCGACTGAGGGGAAATCTTTTCAAGAGATAAGAACCTATATTACCTGATTGCACATGTTAAGGACACACAAGAGCGGAAAACTATACTAAAACAAGAAAGTCCTCCTGCGTGAACGCAAGAGGCATACCGACCGCGGCATAACAAATCTATCCTGGGGGACTTATGTCCCCCCCCAAAAAAAAATTTTAAAAAATTTTTTTAAAAAATTAAAAAGAAAAAAAATTAATAAAAAAAATTAAAAAATTTTTCAGGGGGAGGGTGGACCCACCCCCTGCCCCCAGCCAGGACTGGGTACCCCTGCCCACCCCCTGGACAGGACTGGGTACCCAACCCCACCCCCTCCTCCTGGCCAGGACTGGGTACCCCCCCAGCCAGGACTGGGTATCTCCCCTCCCCTGTGGACTGACAAAGTGAACTATTACCTCCTCTCGTACTACGTACGCGGTCGGTAATGATGAAAAGAAGAATTGTTGTGGCCAACTGCTTCTTACATTAGCATTGTCGTTGGTAGTTTTTATATCCTTGAGTGAGAGAAGGTTTTGGAAAGGAAATTCAGTACATGTAAGGATGACGTGTGAGAATGTGAGAGAATGTGAGAAACATCAGAGAGGGATTTTCCAAATCAATGGTAATTCAAAATTTCAGCTACTGAATTCCCTTTCCTCCAACAACTTTGCAAAATTTGGTAGCACAAGCCCAAAAATACACCCAACAAAGAACAGAGACTTCCTTTTACACTGGACCTTTACTAACAACAGCAATGCAAGATCTGTCAAAATGTAATTAAAGCCTTTTTTCCAGGTGAGACAAATTCCGAACATGTCATTTTTATGTGGTTTAAGTTTACACTTAAACTACCTTATAGGATCATGATCAGCAACATCTTTTTGGCAATTTGGGACACTTCCCATTGGAATTTTTTGTCAAATTTGGACACAAGACACCTTATGACATATCCCAGGACCCT
>JBCAUG010501199.1:0-15221 GCA_038406175.1 Haplosyllis leylae
CCAAATATGGGGGGGGGGGGGGTCCAAAAATCAAAGTTGCTCAGAGTGGTCTGAAAAATGTTCCGGTTTTGGAATTTTTGAGACCCGATGAATTTTTCGAAATTTTGTATTTGAGCTAACAAGCGAGCAAACAACCCTACATAGTGACCAGATAAGTCGCTTTGCTCGGAGAGACGGCGCGACTAAAAATTAAATAATGCCCTAAATTGGTCCAAATTTTGGGGCCTCAAAACTAGGGGTAGGACGGATGGCCCACAGATATTCCCCACCTCCCCCGATCTGCACCTGAGTCAGGACCCTGCTCCCCACTCGCCCTGCATCCGCCTGTGATTTTAAACTCAAAATGAAAAAAATCGAGTAGTAAAAAGATGGTAGTTACATGTACCTTCCATTTTATCAGATATATCTTGTTCTATTGTTTTCCCATGAAGAGAATGAGAAGAAGAGATGTCTAAACCGTAAGAAGTACGGGAGTAGTGTAGTATCCGACATGACCTATTCAAATAGTTTTCTTCCCATTTTCCTCGCATTTCCCCCTTTCTCACTGAACAAAATTAAATCTGAATTCATCGGCTGATTTCTGACATATTTTGTGGGTTGGGGATTCAATCTTTCTTGCTCTATTGATAATACTGTTTACATATCGGCGCTCGATCAGGCAGTATCAGTGTACACGGGTGAATGATCTCGGTTACAAAACATTTCAAAATGGCTCACGAACACGCTCAATAGTAATTTCTTTTACAAATAACGTGAAATACAACGTCAAAAAACTCAATGAATACAAATAAAATGACCAATGACAATGTGAACTCTTAACCGTGGGAAAGTTCTTATTGACACAAGATCTGGAAAGATAAAATAGCCTATTATCTTTTTCCTGCACCTTTTCAGTTCAGGGTGTGAAAATAATTAATCGCGGCAAATCATAATTTTTGAGTACAGTTCTGTTAAATTTTCAACGCTAAAATATTTTTAAAACTATTCTCTCAAAGTAATTTTTCCACAGGACTAGTTTGACAAAATATTAATGTACTTCGCGCAAATGAATAATTGCTTTCCATTCATTAAGCCTTTTAATATTGTAAAAACAAATTCAACACATGTATCATTAATATATCAAAGGAAGAAATACCTCTTGATCATACTTTTCACAATTTATGTAAATTTAACAACATTCAAAATACTTCTTGGTGCTCGATTATTAATACAACATTTAATTCAATTGAAAGCTGAACATATGTGGCCCATCTAATTTCCTTTTGAATAAGCTGGTCTTGCAACAGCGCGGGATTATCAAAAGCTTAAAAGGAAAGGAAACATAATTCAGCATTCTGTTCAAATTTCCTTTCTGAAGACCCAATATTTTTTGGGAATGATATTTGGATATTTTACGTTGCATGCACTCTTTTAAACATATGAATGTGAATTCCTTTGGCATTTATTTCCTGCATAATTCTTTCAAAAGTTTTTCAAGACGCTTGAAATACAAAGACTTGGACATCTACGTTTTTGTGAACCGTTGAAAAAAGAAGATCTAATTTCGTTTTCATTAACGCACGACACTGTCGAGTGAATAAAACATATCCCAAGAAACACCATTATGGTATTCTAGTATTCCACACAAATAAAAATCGTCCAAAGAAGAATTTAACAGACGCGAAAAATATCGTCCGTGTCCCATAAAAATGTAATGATCGTCTTGTTTTCAAAAATATTGATTAATTTTAAGTGAAATTCTTTATTATTTCGAATGCAAATTTATTTTAAATTTCCATCACGTCAATATATCTGCAAGTATATAAAGTGACCAAATTACAAACGAAGACAAGCGAAGACCAGTGGGAAGTGGAGTTCACAAGCTGCCTTTGCTTCAACCACTGATCAAAAACGGATATAAGGTAAGCACATATATTTCCTGGCTTTGAAATTTCAGTTTCACAAATTGTTGTTGGTTAAGTGATAACACATCGTACACAATTCAAAGTCACCTTTGAAATTTCGACAAAAAGTTAGCGATTTTATCAAGAGTAAACGATGCTTCCTAATCCTGGAGAACTGAACTTCGATTTTTAAAAAAAATGTGCAGAATTTCTCTGTAATCATCACAAGTGGTAAAATACAAACAACCCAAATGACTGGGAATTTCCACTAATCTTAACTTTCCTTTTCAGGAATTCTACAAATCACACCCAGTGAGCGAACCAGTTCGGTTCCAAGATGAAGCTCGGCTTGTTTTTATGGCCGGCGCTTTGCTGCGTCCTGCTTGCATCAAGTGGTAAGAGCTCGTAAAACCTATGACATATGTCATAAGCTTTACATAAAAATAGTAAGTATGAAAGTGCTCCAGTGATGTTACCGAATGTGAAGAAAACAAGGTAGGTCAGCATGATGCAGTAAGTATGAAAACACCAAAAAGCAAACCAAATGACTTGGATATTGAATTCAAAACAGATGACTTGGGGTTTCCACTAATCTTTATTTTCCTTTTCAGGAAAAATATAAATAATACACATTTCCTTTTCAGATGATATCGACATTTAATGTTTTGACTTCCTCGGCTATTTAATAATCCAAAGTTTTCTAGTTCAATTCCTTGGACTATTCGACAGTTCCTAGCATTTGAACTAGTTTATTTCAGAATTTCAGTGATATCGCCCGGATGAGCTGAACAGAGATCAGAGAAGCACAAGGGCTATGGTGACATGATCAGACACCAAAACATTCCAGATGCAATCACTTTCTGCAATTTCTTTCTTGTATTTACAGCTATGAAATAAATGCTAATTAAATTTAGTAAAATGGTTTAGTTTATCGTTACATGCACATAAAATCGACACTGTTGTTTCAAAGACAAGTTCAAGTCAAAGTTGTAGCCGTACAAAATATTGCTTTATTCCAATAAACAAAGTCATTGCACCTTATCATGGAGACAAAGTCGATCGCACCAGTAAGATCAATGGCAAGTAATCAAGTAACAAACGGTAAATAATTCTGCTACAAGTTCAGAAAAAAATGCCATCATTAAATAAACGCGAAAAGAGGATACATGTGATTTTTGAATCGTTGAGTAACTGAAGGCAACAGCTACCTGGTGCAACAACCTGCATGTTATTTTGTATCAAATATTGAAAGGAAGATATAGTGGAATTACAATGAATGAACCAGTCATGCAGAATTATGCGAAAACTGTTCTTCCTGCGACAAATCTAGGGCATCGCATTGCAATTATACAACTGGAATGCAAAATTGTTAACATTATCGCAAACTTGCACCTAAATTATTTCCATGCCTAAAAATTTGGAGTTCTTTTCTCCGTTACACCGTATTGACAACTGTGGCTCCTTTCCCATTTTTTTCCAGTTTCAATGTAATTTTTGTGTAAATATTGAAGCGCTAACCTGGTAAATATTGGACATCGATACAAACAGCTTAGAGCATCTTAAAACCAATCGGGACTTTTAAAATATTTTGCATCACATACATCCAAAAATCACAAAATATCGCGTGAATTTGTCAATTTTATGCATTTAAACATAAAATTAAGTTACGCAAGTTTTGATATGTAGTTTCTAGAGTTACTCATCGATTTGCGATTCAAATACAACGGTAAAGGCCACAACGCCTTATTCGAATGAAATTAACTATAACATTATGGATTCTAGGAACATTTTTTCGCAAATATCCACTCAATGAAATAATCCCGTAACATTTAATGTTTGACTACAACAAAAAACACCCTTTCTGTCTTTAATCCTCATCAAGTGACCCACTTATTTTGTACTTTGTACAACTGAATTACTGAAAATCCATTTTAAAGAAGAAAGTACTCCTGTGTGAACGCAAGAGGCATACCGCCCGCCGCGTAGGAAGTGCTCGCTCAGCTGTTCTGTCCCAGGGGGTTGGGGGGGGGGGTACCCCAACCTGACCTGGCTGGGGGACCTGGCCTGGGACCAGTGGAAGTATTATGGGATGGAGATAGGGTACCCCCCAGAAAGGACATGGGACCAATGGAAGTATCGGGGGAGGGAAGGGGGTTACCCCTGGAAAGGACAGGGGACCGGGGGAAGGATGATGGGATGGGGTACCCCCCCCCCCCAGATGTGGAACAGAGACCTGTGAAAACAGTACCTTGCCGTCGCACTACGTACGCGGGCGGTAAAAATTAACTGAATTTTAAATTAAGCTATTTCATATCAAAGGTAATTATGTTGGATACGTCAGTAGCAGTCTAAAGGTTTTAGGATGACAAAATAGACTAAAACACATGATACAACTAACAGAAACAGAGTAAGTGATTCCAAAAAGTACAAATTGTAAAGTTTCCTGTAAAATGCATCTTATTTGCTGTCAACATAATCATGAAAGATTAGTTTAATGAATATTACAACATTCACCCTCATCATTTGAAAAAGTCTCACGCATACATGCCACGCAACACACCCCAACAATCGCACATTACATACCCCAACAGTTTGACCTCCCATATAAATGTCAAAATATACAAATAATACGCACCAATTCAAGTTTTCTCGGTTTTGTATAAATTATCACAGTACTTTGCCCTGGCTTTATTGACCAAATATCCTCAATAATCCGGTTTTTCTTTCGTTTAATGCTTGGAATCAAACATTTGCACGATATTTTCAATAAAAGATTTCAAAAACACTTCTCCGTGAAAATGTACATCGGACAATCTATGACTAGTGTCTGGTTGAAAGTAATATTTAATGACTGCTTAAATGGCTCAAAAACTACGTCTTTGTTACATCCTTTAAAATTAATTAAATGTAAAAGGAATCGCCTGAAATTTTACCCCCAGTGTAAACTACGTCTTCTGCAATTTCAAACAAATTTCATCTAATTGTTTACTTTAAAAATTTAACTAAACTCCTAAATATGTACGCAGCACAATGATAATGAGCATTAATAGCAGAATGATCATGAGGACATCGGGTGAAACAAGCCAGAGCAGCCACCGTCATACAGTCACTATTGGCTTGTGAGCCGCCTCGCCAGCGGGTTGTGTTCCGCCTGTGTCACCAGTCGCCTGGTACAAAGCTCGTCGGCCAAGAATCTTACGTTGCAGAGCTTCAAGCTGCAAAATTTTAGAAAAAATCCAAAGGTGTTAAAGGGGTGTGTAAACTAAGGATAAACAATCGGACTCTGATAGGAACTATGTTACCTTGTCTGAGAAGAATGAGGCGATAGTAAAAGTGATGAGTAAGAACAGAGCTAGATGCGTCCACATCTTTAACCAATCCCGGTATTTTCTCCTGAAAGGAATTTTTTTGATCATGTAGCAATTTCAATTGTGATCACGTCTTTAATCAAGTCTTTTATTTCAACGTTTCATTTTACAACGATACGGTAAAGGTTAATTGATGTTTGAGGATTATCACAAGATAACATAAGGTTCAATGGATTGTTTGCTTACCATTCCTTGAGTTCGTCTACGGTGAGAAAGCGGTTTCTGTATTCTCGTGGAAGTTCGAAACTTGACGGAATAGGAAACAAAGACTCGTAAAAGTCTGCCAACACGGCTTTTACCTGGAATGAAATTTCGAAATATTTATATCATGCTTATGGTGCGAGAATGAGACCGAGACAGGATATCAAGTACACAGTATCCAATGGGAATCCGTTTCGTCATCTGTGTAGTATGAACACCTCCACACAATCTTATGCAAGTCATTTTTCTCTCTCTCTGTATCGGTCTCCGTGCCTAGCAGTTTAAACACACCATTAAGTACAGCCTACAGTTTTTATCCCACAATCGACATCTTATGTTTAAAACCATGTTCAAATTTATGTGTAGCACTTACTGTTTTTGCTTCTTCTTTCCCGTGTTCTATATTGTCATTCAGGCATATAAATTTCCTATTAAAAATTGATTATACAAAATATAAATTTTCTGTATGATTATCATTTTGTGCCTTACTTAATAATGAAGTACAGATTGACAGGCGAGTATAGATTTATTAATGATTACAAAAAAATGAAAAAGTAAAAGTATTTACTTTGGATGTTTTCTAATGTCATCTAACTGACCAACCACATGTGACACATTTGTGTGAATCATTTTAAAGGCCACTTCGTCGTCTCCTAAAACTTCGTGTCTGCAATTATCGGCAATATGTTCAGAAAACAGGAAATTTTCTCATGATTCGTCAAACATGTTGAAGGCTAAGTCTGAACTGCATCGAAGTTAAATTAAATTGGGAAAATTTAGCCATATTTCCTTCTTACGTACTTGTATTTATTCTTTTGTTTAACATTTCGTCTCATCAGATCTATTACTGGATCACAGTGCACTATAAGATATTCAGTTACTTGTGGCTGAAACAAAATTGAACAGATCAGTAATCTATAAATCTGTACATATTCAGAACAAATCTGACAAAGTAATATTGATAGTATTATTCACTCGACAAATTAAAAAGTGTTGTGAAAGTAAACCGACTTTGTCGAAAAGCACTGAAATCACTTCCTATAATTTTGCAACAAATGACTTGCGACTAATGAAAAAAACTCTTGATAACTTACCATTTCTTTGTCATAGTATGTTTCTCCTAAGGAGAACAAAGGCATGGTAAGCCTCTCTGGTGGCAAATGCTTAGAACAGTTTATAAACATCTTTTCCAATCCCGTCAATGTCTACAAATACAAAAATTACATATTTTGACTTTGATATTTTATAAATATGTTTTACTACCAAAAATTAAATATTCAACTTGATCAATTTAGCTACAATATGGTTGCTAAATTGATCATTTTTATAATAATTGCTACCTGTAAGTCCAGTGGTAAATCATATAATCTGGTTGCCATCGTTCGTATCTCTCGGTCTGATAGGATACTAATGAAGCAAATAATCACATTATTTTGTGGTGAAAATATTAATTGTGTACAAATACAACAAATTCAAAGTATCAAACAAAAGTTTCAAACTGATGCTCTTGTGTACCTTCATTCGATCAACATTATTTCTCTTAAGTAACATCACTTATTGTCAAAGTTGATATTATCTGCAAAACACTGGACATGTAAAACGTTGACAGTTCAATAAAACGTACCCGGAGTGATCGTTGTCATATTCTGCAAACACCTCCTGCACTGTCGTGGGCTCCGGTTCACTCATCACATAATACATGTAGGAGAATGCAAACTGCATGTCGTCAGAGCTGCGTATCTTGTGTGACGAAGTTACATCCCATTCTTTCGGAAACCTAGTTTATTCCCAGAAAAACAAGGAGAGTTTTAGCAGATTTATTCAACATATTTAGCCTAGTCAGAAGGTACTCTTAAAAAGTGAGGAGGGACAGGTCACTGAGAACTCACACGTAAACAAATGTACGGTCTTCATATGAACTTTTACCCAGGCCTTGGACAACAGTCTTCTAAAGTCTAAGCTATTGTTGCAGGCTGAAGATGTTTTTAGCTCAATTTGGGAGCTGCTACCAGTTTGAAGTTTACTCACTTTTCTTGCAATTCATACATGATATTCTTGTCGATCAGATGAGGCATATGTGCTGGCACTTTACGGGCATTGTATCCATACATATTATTATACAACTTGTTGACGTGACGTAAAGAATCACCAAACGTGTCAAGAAGTTTTCTCCCTTTATGCACCACAGTTTCAAAGTCTCGTTGCCTTTCCATTGCTTCTCTTTTCTAGAATGCACATTTATAAACGTTTCACATGTCTGCTATGATTATCACATCCGGAGCTTAAGGAACTGATAGCGAAACGACAGATACTTACTTTTACCAGATTATCAAAAACCCTTTTCTTCTCCCATGGTAAAAATCCATCTGCATCTTCATCAATCGATGGAGATCCATCACCAATTTTAATAGTATTTAATTTCCTGGATTGAAAACTATTGTCTTGAGCATATACATCATTCTGTTTGTCCAAAGGAACATCATTTTGTTGTTGTTGTTCTACAGGCATTATCTGGTCAGGTACATCGGGAAGAGCAGCGTTAACTTCTGCCGGTTTAGCATTCTGCTGTTCATCAAGCATACTCTTTTTGGATTGTTCAAGTCTATCTCCTTTTTCAAACTTTACTTGTTGACTATCACTAATTAACTTTTGATCAGCATTGACATTTACGGGTATAATAATGTTACCATCGACTTTTTTATCCTTGATCTTATTAGTGAGATAATCACCGAATTTTTTGTCTTCAGGCTGCTGTTGATTAAATTCTTGTATGGGTTGCTGTAACTGTTTACTGTTGACTTGGAGGTTTTGTTGTTGCACAAAGGCATGTTCGTTTGCCTGCTTACCAGGCTGTTGCCATTGTTGTTCCTGCAATGGGTGATGTCCTGCCTGTTGATGACCTCCATCTTGGAGATGATAGTTCTGCATGTCATTACGTTCTTGGGTATCTATGATGACTTGATTTTGTTCCTTTGTCTTTTCAATGGGTTTATGCCGCTCTTCTTCACTTCGTAGTTCATTCTGACGCTGTTCTGCCGCCTTGTGGTATCTCTCTTGTAGTTCTCCTAAATTTTGATTGGGAACTCTGGGTTGTTGTGGGTATTGGACATTTCCAGCTGCAATATGTCCCTGGGGATCTAAACCATTTCTCTGTTTAGTTTTCGACATTGGCGCCACCTCCTGCACAAGCTGTTTGCCCTGGTCATTTCCAGCTGCACCTTCAATCTGTTCTGGGTCTTTCTGTTCATATTGCGGTGTTGTTGGTGGTTTCTTCATAAGCTCCTTACCTTCGGCTTGTAGATATTTTTTGTACTCACTCCACAAAATTGCCTGTCTCAAATTAAATCCCCTTTCCGTCAATTCTCCTGTGAACAAAAGCACAATTTGTAGTTTTCTTGACTGATTTAAAATGTTATTCATGTAACCGCGCAAGGTCCTCCGTAGTTAGCAAAGCCAGCAATGCATAAAATAGCAGTGGCAGTGCTATTTCTAGACACCAGTTTTAGGAGGTGCCTGAACTGAAAGTGTCATGACTTCTCTGCATTGGCAGACTAGTCTTCAAACACAGATATGTCATGCACATTGCACGCTTGGTAAAACAAGCACTAGTGCAGACACTGCACTCTTGTCTTGGGGGTAATTATTCGCTACCCGGAGGCCTCACACTGAGTCAGTGTTCAATAATTTTAAACATCTGTGTCTGCGTTAGCAGTATTAGCATATTTTTTGATAACATGCGGTAATTATTTCTTTTAGTGATACTTCTGACACAATCTTTGACATAGAATGTAAATAAGCCTTGGGACTATTACTACCATCGAGAAATTGTTGTAAGAGGGTGTTGAACTGACGATCCATCTGTTCTGGTAACTGATACTCGGAGATATTGATGCCAGAGATAGGTGCAACGTCCCTTTTTTCAACTAAGGATTTAGGACTCCTGCAATAACAGTAAAATAACATTCAATGATTACCAATCAAATTGAAATATTGACATCTTGTTGGTGGGACTGTATCAGCAAATCTTGTGACGCAGTTAAAATTTAGTGATTCCAAAGAAAAAACTCAACGAAAAAGTGGTGAACTTTTGCGGACATTTATTCACCACACTTGACAAAATGTGTCTTTACTCACAGCGAATGCCAAAGTAGAACATCATTTACATTTCTCCTTAAATAGTCTGCATACAATTTAGCAAAAAATAAACACACTTTTTCTACTTTCCAGTAAAAAAAATGTTTCATTTCAATAAAATAAATAAAACATCTTACTGCAAATGAATTGGTATGTCCTCAAAGGTAAACCTCTCTTTAGTTGCATTGGTCATAATTTTTAAGGTTCCATTCACATCAATTTCATGTTTTACGGCCAAAGCAGTCTGGTTAGTTGTGTTCACTTTTACTGGCTTAGGATCAATTGTTACCGTGAAATTGAACTGAAATGACAAGAAAATACTTGGAAGTTAAAAGAACGGAATATTTTTGCATTGTTATCAGTATGGTGACCGCAGTATGGTGGAAGCAATCAAATTTTGAACACACTGGATTTGCCTACTTGATAACCGGGGCTCGGTTTCCGTATTGATACTCGAGACTACAATCTTCAAGCTCATCTTTAGACCTTGGTCAAGTAAAGTACATTTGAGCAGTTTTTGTACTTGACCTACTTCTTAAAGCCTTTTGACCAATCACAATACTTAAAATCTCATGACAGTCATCATTTCAAGACTTTGCCCAAGTCAACTACAGAGCTGTCTGGAGATTTAGACAGAATGAAAACCAAGGTGGCTTTTTAAGCATGACAAAAATATTCCGAGAACAATAAATACATCTTAGGATCAATACAAAAACCGAGCCCCGTTTGTCAGTACTAGCCTGCTCAACTAGATCTCACACTTGATATTTATAGTACATACCATAATAGTATCATTTTGCCCTAATTTTCCTTTGAGCCTGAAGTAAAGAGTAGTGGCATTGTACTTGTCGTACACAATAAGTGTCATGGTTTTAAACTTCTGAGCAATCGTAGCTGATCTAATTGCATCGTTCTCATCGTAAGTTCCCTCGTCTATCGAACAGTTGGTGCCAAATACCCCTGTCAAGTTCATCCAGGCAGCTGTTTCCCCTGAGAAAATAGAAAAACGAATTTCAATTATCCAAAAATAGCACGTGAACATTGGTGTTCAATTGTACAATTAGATCTGCATGCAAACTTATCTATTCTAATAGTGATATTGCTTTTGTTCACGGCTGCAGTAGTGATGTTGACAATTAATACATTACTTAAAATTATGAATCCACCATGGCCTTAATATCACAGCTCGGTACAAAGGCTGGTTGCATTTTCACTGGTCGAACAAAACGACCAGCCCACAATTACTTAAGTTAAAGTAAACTAATGTAGTGTAAGTTACCAAGGTAACAGTCCTTTCATTGCAATTACAAAAATATCACCTTTTGGCATTGTGTACTGAGTCACTTGTTTGTCAAGATTTATTCCGTGTAGGCGATGAAACGCTTTAGTACCACAATCCCCCGCATCAAATCCACACGGTTTAACATTACAAGCCTGGTCACAGTATCGGTCTGCAATCCAGTTGTTGGCGCATCCGGAGTTACAGTACACTGAATGATAAAACAAAACAAATTCAGGCACTCATTAATCCTATGTATGTCTCCATCGTCTTCCAGGATTAGGCAATCGCTTTCAACTTACACTCATCAGATCCCATTCCCCATCCGCCTTGGTTCGCTCCTGCATCAAATTGATATGGTTGTCGACCGCCTCCTGCACAGTCGCCTCCATCCCACTCACACTCAGAGTTGTTGCAAGCTTTGTCACAGTACCCATCTTTGATCCAGCTCGATGGACAGCCTTCTTGGCAATTTGGGACTGGCCAGGTCAGATAAACCTGCAAAATGCGAGTGCATTGAAATGAATGCTTCTTTTTTAACCAGAACATTTTGCTACAATCCATATTCCATGTGAACACTGACACATGCATGTGGACTCACTGATGATGGGTGGTGGTGGTGGTGGTGGATAAAACAAGTTGTTCAGAATGTCCTGAAACACATTTTGGTTTTGGAATTTTGAGATTCAATAAAATTTGAAAAATTGTTGTAAGTGTCCACAATGGACGGACACCATAGTGATCAGTTAAGTCACTCCGCTCTTAAGACGGCGCGACTAAAAATGGACATTCAATACGAGGAAGGCTTATAGTATGTGTATGGACATAATTTAAACTAACGACACATTGAAATTTTATAATTATGTCATCTATTGGATGAGTTGCGTGGATAACAGCACTGTTTACCTTTTGACCATTAGAATGAGTATAGAAATCATCTGGCCAAACATCTCGACCAAACATGACGTCATCGTTGAGGTAAATGAACTTATCGGACAAACCGGGAATGCGATGTAGATGACTTTCAATTGCTGGAGACGAAAATGTCGGCAAGTGACTTTTGTTCGGAAAAAGTTCCTGCAGTAATTAATTGTATTATTACTCCACGGATAAAATAGTACAGAAAATATTTTCTATTCGCTTCTTCTTTCCAATGTGATTGCGTTACTCTTATTCTGGATTCTCAGGAACAAATGAATTGTAAATTTCTTGGTCAACGTTAATAAACCGGCGTAAATTTATATAGAAATGAGTACCTGATGAGTGACGATGGTGAGCCTGGGATTATCCAAGTTCAACCAAGAAGGTATCTGTCCATTTGAAACAACATATATATGTCTGACCCAAGGCGCATGTGTTTCAACGGACCTCAAGGAATATCTTAATTCTTCATTGTCCTCAAATCGATTTGCTCCGATATCGTCGTCTTTCCTATTCTGAAATGTTTCCTTATCATTATTTTGTTTCAAAATGTTAATATTATAAAGTTTAATATTTTTACTTTGAAAGGGAAGTTGAATACGTACCCAAGTTAGATCCCACACAAGATTCGCTGCATTAAACGTTGGTTGCTTCCCGTCTATTGTTACATTGTGTTCCTGAAAAAAGACGGGAAGCGGATAATTCTTAAAGTCTATTCCGTGAATTACACGATGTAAAACCTATGATAGTAATTCTCCCTTTTGAATGGAAGGAACGCATTAAAGAAGAAGATAAGTATAATTTATATCTCCACATGTGTTAAGATATGACATCTGCAACTATGCCTTACAATTTGTAAAAAGAATGCCAATGAATTTTCCGCTTTTTAATATTATTTCTACCTCATTTTATTCACCATTAAAGACACTAATCATTTTCTAACAAGAATGCTCAGAACCACTGAGTTGCACCCCACTTGAGTTTGTTTGTACTTGGCATTATTTTAGCTCAACAGATATCTAACTAGATGGATGGCAAGGTAGCTAGCCAGATATGTAGCTAGATAGGTAGCTGGATAGAGATAGATATCTAGTTAGTAAAATGGACAGTTAGCCACAGAGAGATGGACAGATATAGAGAGACAGGCAGACATAATGGTAAGTAAGTTGCTTATAATCTGCTACAATGCATTTTGGTTCAAATAATTTTGAATTTGGATGACTTTTTGTTCTGGTGGGAACACTTTTCGTTATGAAAAGAAAAAAAAATATTGAGAAAAGTTTGAAATTTTGAAATCCGATGAATTTTTTTAAATTTCATAAGTGGCCACAAACAAGCAATCAACCTAGCAAACATACAACCATACAGACACCATAGTGACTGGATAAGACGCTCCACTCGTTGAGGCGGCGCGATTAAAAATACCTCGAGAATATAGTCAAATTCTTGTTTATTTGATACAAACAAAATAGCAATTCCTTTCTCAGCGAACAGATCAATCTGAAAAAAAAAAACAGAGCACGTGTAACTTCTCATTGAACAAACGAATATTAAAATACATTTCCATTTTCAAAATGAGCAAAATTTCATACCTTCTCCACTGATTTTTGATATCGTTCGGGTAGTTTTAATTTAAGCTGATCTGAAGTAATTTCATGTGGAAAACCGGTCATCAAAATCGTATCTTTCAGTAGTATGCTATTGGGTATCGTCCAATCACTACTCTGCAAACGGTAAAGTTTTACTTGTGAGGTCACTCCATTCTCATCGACAAAATTATCGTTTTTGCGTGCTTTTCGGACAAACCATGTGTATTGCACTAGTATATCAAATTACGTTGGCCAATAAATATTGAAACAGTTGACTTTTGAATTATTTTTTTCACAGAGTAAAATAAAATGTCCCGATCTCAATTCCGTTATACTGATAAAGAAATTTTACATACCAAATATCCTTGTAGGGTGGTAATATTCTGGTTGTTGAGTGAGATTTTTTGATGAGCTGCGTTTTTTGCTGAAATAATTTATTGAGAAATGTTTCTTAATTAGTGAAAACAATCAGTTTGTTTTTTAAGAAAGTCCTCCTGCGTGACCGCAAGAGTCGCTCCCGGCGTATCATCACTCAGAACGGACCTGGGAGCAGAGGATGGGAAGGGACCTGGAACCAGAGGCTGGGACCCCCCCCCCCAGGTAGTACCTGGAACAGGACTTTTGACAGGACTACGGGTACCCTCCCCCACTTCCAGAAAGGACCTGGGACCAGAGGCCAGGGTACCCTGCCCTGATGGACAGACAAGCAAACTGAGAATATAACCTCCAGTCGTACTTCGTACGTGGACGGTAATAATGGCAACTAATCATTGCAATTATACGGTTTGTCTATAATATTAGTGCAAACTTTAGAAAACAATTACCTTTTTTATCATCATCGAACTGGACGACAGAAATATTCACTCCGTTTTTTCCAGTTGTCTTCAAAAGTTTCAGTTGTTTGGCTTCATAATAAATAGGGTGTGCCATACCAAGCGTCTCCAAATCAAGATTGACCTCATTTAGTTGTCCCGGGAGAGGCAGCAACACAGCCATATTGGATGGCACGCAATGGGTAAAGGTACACTCTCCATCACTGTGGAATAAATATACAAATCATTGAAACCTATCGGATATCTTTCGGGAATATTGTTGTTTTGTTGAAAAAAATTTGGTAATACAGTGCATTCTATTTCCAGTGGTCATTAAAAGCTTTAATTACTTAGCTGTTTCTTTAAAAGGTTCACAAAATAATTAAGGAAAATAGAATTCTATCCCATTAAGCACTAATAAATGATGGAAGACAAATTTTATAGTAACAAAGAATTGCGATACACAACAATTACATGCAATAGCCATAATAATTGTGAGCAGACAACAACCTATGAAAGTGAATATCTGTCGAAAATTCATTTTTAACAAGTCATCTTTCTTTGTATGAAACACTGAAATTAACAGACAAACTGATGGCCAGAACATGGAAATAATTGTAAGACAATTATATATTACTTATCAACCCACCGTTGCCTCAATATTACAGCCAGATACTACGGCTGATGGGACTTTCACTTGTTAAAGAAAAAGATCAGCTAAGAATTATTGTAGCTAAAATAGAAGATCAATTGCCATGTAAGTTTTCACGTTTCTTTCCAACCCTGTGTCACACCTTATTCTTCAATCCATGCAATCAGTCATTATGACTTCAAAGGTCAGATTTTGAAATGACATGTGCTTTTTTCTATTCCCACCAACTTTTACTCTGTTCACAAGTCTTTACTACCGCCGGCGTACGTAGTACGAGGGAAGGTAATAGTTTTACACCTGTCTGTCTGTCAACCACCCGGGGGGGGGGGGGGGGGTCCCCAAACCCAGTCCAACCGGGGGGGGGGGGGGGGCAAACCTTTTT
>JBCAUG010501310.1:0-15221 GCA_038406175.1 Haplosyllis leylae
ATAGGTCCCCACCATGGGCCCAAAATTTCATGGCAAAAACTACCAATCAACCACTAAGGTGACTCTAACGAGCCACCAATGATACCGAACAGTCAAAACACTTCTCGCTAACAGCCACCCACTACCTGACAATATGTCCCTATTGTACTCATTAACACCAAATGAAATCAGTACCCGCCAAAAATATCGCGTCCACCATTTCTTCAAGACTTAACACTGAATTTGAAACGGTGTCTCCTATTTAGACATAAACCCTGATCACTTAAAGCAAAATAAAAGCAAATAGGACATGACTGCAGAAAATATTAATTTACGGGTGGAGGTCCATTTATCTGGGACTGTGGATCTCTTGGCAAAAAAAAAAAGAAATTTGATTAGGTGTATGTTGTTGCAGCCTGCACGTGCGACACCTCAGTCACAGAGGATGACGCAACAGCAGCAGCAACAACGTGCTGTTGCTATGAAACGAAAACTGGAAACGGCTTCACCGACCCCGCAACAACCGGCTAAACGACAGCAGCAACAGCAGCAGGCTCTCCCGACCCGGACCACCCGATCAACCGCCGCCGCAGCCACGCACAAAGAGGAGTACGAACCAGAGACGAAACAACCGACCAGGGAACCCGCACAGGTTTGTTACAGCACTCTACTTTTCACTTCAGTGACTTTTAACAGGTCGGAAACTACTGTGGACGAGTAGGGATGCACGTTCTTTACCTGATTTACTTTAGGAAAACAGCAACAGTACCACATTGTAAAGTAGTACAGTATTCCGCTCGCAACGAGTTGGGCTACGACGGTTACCAGCCTATTACAGTGGTAAAAAATTCAGTTGCAACGAGCCCGGTTACTACGAACATAATCTTGCAGCAAAGTAGTCGTGGACAGGCATAAGAAACAAAGACAGACATGTGTGCATTTGTTGCTGCGCATGAGCGAGATCCGTTATCTTTTCACAAATTTTCCTTCTAAAGTAGTCTTAAACTTAACTTAGGTTAGCTTAGAGACTGTTAGCTACATTTTATTCCATTTTGATTTAATGTAAATTCCTTGGAAGTTTTGTCCAGGTTGACATAAGTCTTTTGTGGGGCCTCTTCTACCACCATTTTGGAGTTCTATCGACTTGTGCCCTAGATGTCAAACGCTCGCTTGTGTACTTCGTTCTCTGCATAATGGATTCAATCAGAGATAGGAGACTGGCACGGGATTTAGACCTCAACCAACTCATTAACCTCTTGTTTACGTTTTGTTCCTGAGGTCAGAGTAGCGTCTTTTAAAGCTCATTATTTAAAAAGAAGAAGCCCAATTACGATAGGCAATAGGATTCTTCCCAGTATGCACCATATTGACCCCGACTACTTTTTAGGAACCCGATTACGACGCCAGAGAACAGGAAGCTATGCAACCGGAACAGGAAATAGAACACCTCTCAGCTACAGACGCAGCCGCCACGACACAGGAGGTGAGACGCTTTATTTTATCTGCACGTGGTACTGTGGGGCGGGGGGGGGGGGGGGTTGGCACACTCCCATTATCTACGGAGACAAGCAGACAGAAATGCATTATTTGAGCAAAAATACATCCTTATGTTCAACTATGATCACATTGTTTGGTGTCTTGTGATATAGACGATATCAGGTTTTTTACGGGAATGTGAATTAATTTCTGGAGCAGTGGATTGCTGTGCAACATCGTTTGAGACTTATTTTTTTTGGGGGGGGGGGCAAGGTGAAGAACTATAAAGGTTACATGAGTTTTTCTCGCTGGTATATTATCATTGAAAAAGATTCGCTGAAAGTAAGACAAATGCCGTTTCTGAATGCTCATAAAATCAGTTCCAACTTCGGATGTTTTCAATTTCAGTGAAATGTTTTTTTTCACACAATAATTCTCGCGCTCAGTTTTTAGATACAGTTCAACCCGTGATATTTTGTGTTGTTTGTAGTTTTATCTTTTTTGTTTCCTTGGTTACATTGATGGTTGTTTTGTGTTTCATCAACAGTTGTTTTCAGAGAAAAAAAGTGAATTGATTCAATTTTTCAGGTTGTCATTCTGAAATGCCTCAGCATGTATGACCGTTCTTCCAATTTGAAATTCTTAGATTCCAAATTTTTAAAAAGGCCACAACAACTTTAGGAATTTTGACACCTAATTCTAAATTTATTTAACCACTTCCAAATTAAACAGACTCCCATATATTCTGAAATACATGCCAAAGTGATGGCATCCTGAAAAAAAGGTTCAGGCTCATTGACCTACTTGGTTAAATTAGGTCATGATATTGTACCAAATGACCTACACAATCATTGAATGTAGGCTGGAATGACCTACCAATTTAATTAGGTCATGCTGTTTAGGCCATGTTGACCCACTAATTGAAATGAGGTCTTTTTGGTCACAATGACCTACTAATTTCAGTAATCAGGTCGTCCTATTTAGGCCACAATGACCCACTTATGTAAGAGCTAATAAAAAGGCTTTATGCTTTTGCATTTCAGAATGTACAACCGCCCATCACATACGAAGAGGATGAGGATGAGGATGGAGGGACCCCGCTCTCCCGCCAGGCCGGACCCCCTTGCGACTGCCCCCTCAACTGCTACAACAAGATCCCCGTGTCCTACCGGAAGGAGTTACTGCGCATGTTCTGGAGGATGGACTCGGAGTTGAAGCGCGATGCGTACCTGGCGGAGTGTATCCTATTCGATGAGGGTTTCTACACGAACCCGAAGCCGAACCAAACGAGTCCGGTGCTGCACATTATCAAGCGCGGCAACAAGGCGGTGCGCGTGTGCAAGAAGGCCTTCCTGGGGGTGTTCGGCCTGCACCGCTCCGGCCGCTGGAGGGTCGAAGAGCTCGAGCGCGAGATGGTGCGCACCAAGGAGGAGCTGCGACTGCAACCCTCGGCCAGGAAGCGGAGAACCGCCGCGCCGCCATACGTGGTAAAGCGTGACCACCTGGAGAACGAGTCGCCAGAGGATGCGTATGAGTTCCCGTCCGATAGCACCACCCCTCCCCGCGGAGGCCGCATCACGCGCCGGTCACTGCCGCAGCGAGGCCGGGGAGGAACCGTGGGGAGACCCCCTGGGAGAGGCAGAGGTATCGCCGGGGGAGCAGCCCTGAGGAAGAGCCCTCGTGGTACCCCCGGCGGGAGACCCACCCGGCAGACCAAGGCAGACCCGGAGGAGGACGAAGAAGAGGAGGCGGAGCAGCAGGACGTCCCGGCGGAGGAAGCCGTGGACGGTGAAGCGGAGGAAGAACAGGACCCACACGCCTTGTTCACCGACCCTCCGGACCCCACCGCTAGACGTCCGTCCGCCATCAAGACGAAGAAGTCGGAGCGTGAGCACCGCTATATGGACATGATGAACAAGGTGGAGCACGTGGAGCAGCACATCGACGTGTACGTGACGGGGCCGCTCGAGGACTACAAGGGCAAATACAGCGGCGAGGAGGAACTCATCAACTGGTCCGAGGACGACATCCGACACTGGTACAACCACTACGTACAGAAGTACTGCGTCGAGCAGGAGTACGACGCCGTGTCCTGGGAACTCTACCGGAAACTCTTCAAGAAGGCGACGGGCGCGCCCGAGGGACTCCTCCCGGACGATGAGGACGTCGAGCTGGTCGGATGGCCACGCAGCGAAGACCCCAACAAAATACGGCTGGACGTGGATGGAGGAGCCGTGCAAGAGGTAGAGCCGCCTCGGGGGACGGGCGCCCGCACCCGAGGTGGAGTTAGAACCCGAGGAGGGGGCGTCACGGCCAGACAGTACATCAGAATGCACCAGGAACAAGAGGACGCGCAATATGAGCAACACGGGGAGGAGGTGGAAGAACACATGGAGGGACAGGAGGTTGTGGAGGAAGGGGAGATGATGGAACAGCCGGCCGAGGGTGAGGAGGAGGTGGAGATGGAGACAGTTATCACACAAAACGCTCTGGTGGAGGGAGTAGAAGTAATTCCAGAGGACGGAGGGGAGGAGGTCCACATCACGGAACAGCATCACCATCAGGTGGTGTACGAGGAACAGCTCGCTGAGGGCGAACACATCGTTGAGTATGTAGAGGGTGAGGTGGAGCACCATCAGGAGGGTGCAGAGGGTGAGGTGCTGCACCAACAGGAAGTCGCGCGGGGTGAAATCCTGCAGCACGTAGAGGGATCAGGTCTCATGCCACCTGCACCACAAGCCATTGCAGTCGCCGTCGCAGGAAACGGGGACCAGCAGATGGAGGAAATAGAGTCGTACGTCACTGCCGCGCATGCTCTCCAGAAACTGAGCCAGGTAGCGGTGGAGGAAGGGGCACAGGTGGTGGAGCAGCACCACGTGGAAGAGGAGGGGGGACAGGTTGTAGGGAACGGAGAAGAGGAAGCCGAGTACATCCACGAGCAGCAGGGTGTGGAACAGGTCGTGCAACACGTGGAGGAAGCAGGTGACGCGACGGCGCAGAGCTAGTGGAGCCATGTGGTGCTAGTGACGTTACTCAGTACATGACGAACAGAAACACGAATACTTGATACGCGGATGTTTTCTCCAGGAGTCGGATTATTGTACAGAGTCTGGGCAGCTACTCAACCGTGAGAACTCTACATCAAGGTGAAAAATGACGCACCGTTCAGAATTTACATTTGTAAACGCAAACTTCAAACTCAAACTCAATGTGGACGACCCACACGGATCATGCCGAAGGTGTCGAAATTTCCCATATTCCGCCACAGCGATGCTGACCTTGTCCTAAAATTGAAGCAAGTTAACGTGTGAAAATGCTGGACTGTTTATATTGTTTACTTCATGCTGTAAACCTTCACACGTGACCAAAGGCATCCAACACAAGTACGTTGTAACTTAGGCGTGCATCTGAGTTCATGTGGTGGTCACATGGTCATGTGGGACGGCCAGATAAGTTCACTAAACCTGCCCCATACCCGACATTCAACTGAAAAAAAAACTGGTTTCTGGCAAACTTTCGGCCACGCGGAACGAAATTATGAAAATTCTTCAGTGTTTGTGTGCAACGTTGAAGCACATTTACTTGAGTCTGCTTTCAAGGTTCTTTCGAACGTGCCCAAAATTAGGACATCAGTTTAATAAGCCGCTTTCATTGTAATGACCAGAGGAAGTGGACGAAAAATTGAGTATTGACTGAGGGTGACTGGACCCAGACCATGGTTAATACGTGTTCAGTTATGTGTTACTATTGACGGTAGAACGATATGCTATCTTCACTGTAATACACCGGGAACTGTTTACTTCCGAGTTCTCTTACTGCGCGCAAAGTAATGGACCATTTTTATGTCCGTAAAAAGTAAATGTTCGTTGAAAAGAATAGATTTTAAAAGTTTAGCTCCTGAACAGTATTATTGTCAATAAGAGATGACGTTTGAAGAAGAGGAACTTTGCAATGTTTCTGCTGTGGTAACCGATCTCTTAGTAAGCCCAGGCCGGTGTAGTTAGAAGATGTTACTCGTATCTATTCCAGGAGGAGGACGTGTTTCTCCGTAAAGCATTGTTCACACTTAACGGTTTTTATTTGCGTCAACGTCAGATTTTAACATTTCGCAATTGTGACGTAAACGCAGATACAGGTACAGAAACTACAAATGTTATGATATTTTTCCACGAAACTATACAGTCTGTATATTCGGGTCCCGAATATACACTTCCCTCATTATGGCAAATTTATTCACAAATATACAGCTATATTCGTGGCTTATTATCCAAAAAAAAATAGAATTGCGCCTATCATATAATAAACTCGGATGTTAGACGCGTTGACGTTGATACAGACGTAACCGTTACGTGTGAACAGACCTTAACGAATCCACATTTGTACATAGTTTTCATTGTAAATACGACTCGTTACTGTACCTACACAACGGACTCGGTTCATGTGAGGCTTGTTCACACTGAGCGAAAACAAACGAAAAAAGCGACACCGCAGTCAGGTCGTAGCATTTCATTATAGTCAGACATCAAAGTATAGGTCTCTACATTCGTCTGCGCTTTCGTTCAGAGGGAATTTAGCAAAGCACGTTGGTTCGTTCTCACTAAGCAAAACGCGAAAAATTATTTGTTTTCTTCCATGTGAATGTTATATTTCAAAAATCTCCACTGTCGCAGACTGATTTCTCCTGCGCCATTGCACCGTGTGAACGGACCCCCACAAATTGAATAGATTTAGTACATACGCATTTACCTATAGAAGGAATTGTACGTGTAGCCTGCGGAGCTGCGGAAGCGTACATGTACATGTTGAATAAATCTCACATATTTTTACATTTTAAATCAAGAATGTATTTTTACACAGTGAGTGAATATTCTCTGTTGATTGAGATGCACCAATTAGCACCTGTAAATCATGACAAAATTGGATGAACACGTCTTGAATGTAGAATGACTGATTGAAATCAAAGAATTACGGAATGGCGTTGTAGTCATAGTTGTTGGTGGATTATGCCGTCATCTCTTCACAACCCAGACATGTGCCTGAAAACAGAACGTATTTTGCGCACGGGGAGGATGTGTTGTGTGAGCCCCCGCCCCCTTGTTGTGTGATGTTATAGTGGTTGTCGGGATGTAGATATGAGCCGCTGGTCTGACAGTCGGGTTGCCCGTCACACAGGGTTTGAGTACCCACCGTGAGACACTGCGCGGAGTCGCGGATTTGTGATGGAGAGTTCCATCATCGGCACCGTTATCACGAACTATCTCGCCATACATGTCCGAATGATAGATGTGATTTTAAACCTTGAATTTGGGTGCTGTACACGGGTCCCGCTTACAACGAGTTCGGTTACTACGAGCTTTCAGTTACGAGCATCTTATTACAGGCCCAGTGTTGCTTATTGTAACCGAACTCGTTGTAAGCGGAACCCAGTGTACCTTGAATTAATTGTTCGTTCTTCATCATGTGGTTGGGTTGTAATTTTGTAGATACGGAATCATGCTTTGTACGAGAGATTGGTTTGTTTTCAAACACCGTATTCCATGCGCTGTGAATCCGCCTATTCACACTGACCGATGCGATCGCAACCGCATCCGAACTTTGTGTTGAATGTGTTGAACCTGTCTGTTTGCTATAATATTTCGAGCGCAGAGGGTCAGTGTGAATACGCACATAGGATTGATACACGGTCACCGAATGAACGCGATAATCATGTTAAAAAGGTTGTGCTAACGTTAAGGTTACTTTACACTGTCTAGTTTTACTAATGTGAGTTTCACGCTGATGGTTTATTTTTGTGCATTTAATTGGGATCAGAATTTGAAAAAAAAAATGGGCACAGAGCCAAGGTTTAAATCATGTCATTTTTCAATTAACATAAAACGCAATTGTCCGCGCCGTAGTTAGCAAATCGTAGGTGTGAATGGACGAAAGCCGAAGGAAATGTTACACATTACAATGATTTCACGTTCGCTTTGGTCGGTTTGAATAATCCCTTAGGGCGAATTCGCGCACGTGATTGTGATAGTTATATGTCGCGCGACGCTGTTTTCTGGTCGAGTACTATTTACTCAAGAATATTATTTTTGTTACGAATGGCGCTGTTGTAGCTGATAATCATAATGAGTTAGTTTCCATGGTTACTCCCTCTACATGTTTATAATCTCTATGATGTACAGTTTACAATACAATGCGACTTGTAGAGTCTTTCAGTACGAAGCTTGTACATAAATCGCTTTCAAATAAATCTACAAAATTGTCTCTTCGTCGTCCTGTTTTATTTCCGAAGGTCCGTTTACATCTGTTTATATCTATTGTCGTTGCGATTGGATGGACGATCGAAAAAGTTTTCACTGGAGTAACGGGAATTGCAATTGCAACAGGAAAGACCTCGAATTAACATTACATTACGAGGTCTACCGACCGCGGCCCCGTGTCCTAGACTTGCTGATCATTCTAGACCAGCCCCGGGACCATCCCTCCTGCCTGGCTCTTGTGGGTGGGGGGAAGGGCAGTAGGGCACCCTGTGGGAGGGGGGGCATGGACCCCCCCTACCTCGCCTGTAAACAGACAAGTAACTGTGAAAACAGGTTCCCTCATACTAAGTATTGGTCGGTAAAAAATGGTACAGAACCCATTCTGTTATGTACAAAAATTGTAGTCGTCCTCTGGTCGCAATCACAGATCGCAGCTGTAAATATATCCACTGTGGAGGTCCCAAAACGTACTTGGTAAATACACTTCACTCAGGCACGAACACAGTTACATTCAGTGAAACCCGCGCAGTACAAAACATTGGTTAGTCCTGTTTGGTATGGTGGTGTTTTTAGCCATGTACTTGTGTGGTTGGTATCAGTGTTTCAACAGGGTGGAACAGATTTTATCCGGAAAGGCACCGGCAAAATGTTGAATTCATAGAGGGTTTTGTATGTAATGGTGCGTGAATAGCAATAAATTCACACAGACGCAAATACAAGAAATACCATGTTCTGCTTTCTTGCACCAACAATAGAAATCATTCCATACATTTGAAAAGAAATGTTAGCATTATTTTACAAAGGAAATACACTGGTTCCCGGTTACAACGACCGATTACATTTGCAGAAATTAGCTCGTTGTAACCAGTGAGAGAAATTTCTGTGCAAGAAAAACTTTGTTCGTTTTATGTTAATTGTTACCGAGGTTGTTACAAGCGGGATCCAGTGTACATTTGAACGGTGTTACACTGAACAGACGGAATGTGAATTGATGATATGTGATTTGTTTCACTGAACGGTTTGACCGGTTTTACGTTTGTCAGAAGATGTGCGTGCGACATAAACGGTTTCACTGTTTAAACATAGCCAGGTACGCATTATCCGAGTTCGTTTTCATTTTACTTGTATCCAGGGGCTCTTCAAATTTGTCACTATTGAGAATTAATAAAGGAATTCAGAGGTTAAAATATGCCTCAAACTGGTCTTTTGAAACTGAAAATTTTTTAAAATACGTTTGCGCTTTGGACAGATTTGAAATAACCCTCAATTTGTTTTTCACTTTGAATTTCGGCGTTGAATTTCGATGAGTTGAAGGTTGATGATGATTGGGAACAAGCGGGAAGGTTGATCCCAAGGCCTGTGTTGATTCATTTAATAATGAGACATACAGAGTCATGCGCGTGTTTCATGGAAGTTTGTTTTGTTGTTTACAGATACAACTGATCGATTCACTGGAGGACCGGATACACAACCGCCCGAAGGTCATCCCACTTCCGCCGCCGAGCCGTGACGCCAGCAAGCCGCTCGTGATGACCGGACAGGTCGGCCCTGCCGGCGTCATCCCCGCCGCCGTGAAGGTCGGACAGTCACCGCAGCCGATCATCATCGTCCCGCAGCCCAAGCCGCGACACACGACGATGCGCTCTAACGGACACCGCGGACTACAGCCGCTGCACGTGTCGATCCCCGCGCCCATCCAGGCCGTGCACATCGAACAGCTGTTCTCCGACCTCGAAGAGGACATGCTCGTCGACCACATGCGCCACTTCTACGAGATCGGCTGGGGACTGATCAACACCACCACCCCGATCAGCCTCATCGGGTCCAACTTCGCTAACTACCTGAAGAAGACCGGCTCCACCACCCCGCACGTCCCGCTCTACCCGAAGTGGTACCGCGACCTCAAGCTGCACAAACCGGACGTCAACAAGTACGAGATCCGCCAGAAAGTCTCCGCCGCCGCCAAGGACGACCCGGATGACATCGGACAGATCGTCTCCACCGACCAGATCAGTCTTTACTACGAGCGTCTCACTGAGAAGATGAAGGAACTGGACCTCAGCAAGAGACCCTACGACATCTGGATGATGGAGGAGACACAGTGCGAGATCTTCACCAACACCAATGAGAAGGAGATCGTCACCGTCGTTGGCAGCGCCTCCTGCACGGGTGACGTCAAGCCTCCTATGCTCACGTTCAAAGGTCAGTGCAACTAAACCTCGCTATCAGGAGAGTTAAATCTCTCCACACTGGGTCCCGCTTACAACAAAAAAAAACTTGCAAAAGAAACTGCTCGTTCTAGGTGGGTGCTCGTTGAAACTGAACTTTTTACCGCCCGCATCCGAAGGAATGGGGAAGTTACTGTTTTCACATGTGTCCGTCTGTCCACACCCGGGGGGAGGGGATACCCTAGTCCCAGGTTCTTTCCCAGGTTTCTGGTCCCATGTCCTTTCTAGGGGGGTACCCAGGTTCTTTCCCAGGTCTCTGGTCCCAGGTCCTTTCCGTGGGTGGGGGGGGGGGGTGCCCCAGCCCCCACCCCCAAGACAACAGCAGAGCAAGCACTTGCTACGCGGCGGGCTGTGTGCCTCTTGCATTCAGGCAGGAGGACTTTCTTGTTAACATTGCTGTCAATGTTTCTGATGCAAAGAAAGCTGCTATTTGTCAAACTCGTAAGCGGGACCCAGTGTAATTGTACAGTTCAACCTCAAACTTTACAGTTAATTGTTGAGGTCAAAGCTGTTACTGTAGAACTGAGTGGGATCTGTCCCTGAACCCGGACAAATTGGCTCAGATCTAAAATTATCAAGTGGAAGTTTTTACGCTCCAACTTAGGCTGTACCTCTGCCGGGGCCTGCACTTTGGCGTCGGATCAGTCCTGGTCCTGGTACTAAGCGTTCGTTTACATGAATCGTCAATGTCACCGTTTTTGTGAGCGGCACCTTTGATCGTTCCATTTAACCGATTTTTAAACGGTACAAGAAATAGTGAATGACGTTACAACCAACCTTAAGTTTCTAAAGTCATTGGTTTTATCAAAGCCAAACTTGTCTAACTTACTGCTAAAGCTCTGTAATTGATAACTTCCACTCCATAAATGTACAGTGCAAGATCCCTAATTGTGAATTCATTGAATATATATCTGTGGACTCGGGTAAAGTTAATTTTGAACTATTAAAAGCTGTTAATTATCAATAACATCTCCTCACATTTTTGTGCTGCAGGTAAGAAGCAGGTGACAGCGGGATGGACGGACGGCGCTGGTCCCGGCACCAAGGCGTTCGTCTCTATCAGCGGCATCTCGAGCAGCGCCATCATCCAGAAGATCCTGGCGTGTTACTTCCGAGAGTACAGTAGCGTCTCAATGTCCGGGTACCCGGAGCACCCGGTACTGGTGCTGTACGACCCGCGTAAGGGGAACGTGTGCCCGGGGGTGATCGAGTGGGCCGAGTCCAAGAACATCGTTCTCTTCCCGTTCCCGCCGCACTTCGAGTCGCTGCTCGAGCCGCTGGAACCAGGCTGCGTGACGCCATTCAAGTCAGCGTACGAGGCCGAGCTGGCGGAGCTGAGCGCCGAGAACGCCAACTTCATCGCGCACAAACACAACGTGTGCGCCATCGTATGTAAGGTTTACGGGGAACACGTGACATCCAAGGTGGTCGTGGACGCCTTCATCAAGCTCGGCATACAGGTGTCAAAAACCAAACCCAGGCCTAAATAAACACTAGGCTCAAACACAGGCCAAACATACCCACTGGGCATACAGGTGTCAACCAAATTTATCCGCAGCCAAATAAAACACAAGCATTTGTGAAAGCGCAATCCAGAAAACAAAGGGAATCACGGGCTTCAGAGCATTCCACCTTTCCACTGGTACCATTCCTGATTGTACGTGAAAATATGTTCAAAGAGAAAAAATCCAAATACCTTTATGACACATGGCCTGAATCACTTGGCTGTGTAAAATGAACTGTTAACGAGCTGTCCAGATCCAAATACATTACACAGAAAGATGTTAGTTTTCAAGGTCTGAGCTAACCAAGGTGAAAACTAAAAGTGCAAAATCCGCGGTCTCGGCTCAGTCCGCCACCAATGTTGACTCCAGACTTTTTCGGTTTATAATTTTCACGTTAACTTGTCCAGTAGTAAGTATGATGCCCTGATGTTCGGTGGGTGGGGCGTGTTTGAGGCCCGGTGGGTGGGACGTGTTTGAGGCCCCCACGTATTTGAGACCCATGTTTTGTAGCTGTGTCAGCCGGATATGGTATAATCTCCCCTATTTTAACGCTACATGATACAAACAGATTGTGCAATGGTTTGTAAAATTAAGTGTCTTGTATTAAAGTTGATGGAGTTGGTAATGTGGCAGTTACACTGAGCAAGAAAGATCAATTTAGCAACTCTAAATTTCATCATGTAAGATATTTATGTGTTCGAATATTTACGGATAAAGTATTACATATTTAATTATTGATTCTAATTACCTTTGTATAAAATTAGATTGAAGCGATTCTATTTACTTTAAAATAGCGAGGAAGTAATTTTGCTGAACAATATGACGCATCAAACAGTGTAAAATTGAAGCAATGTAACATCGCTACGATGTGAGGTACACTGTATAAACTGTACATAATGTGAACAAGTAGCGCATCCGTAAAGCTACAGTTACATCGAGCGAGAACGACATCTGTAGGAAAGTAATGTGTAACCTCTCACATTAAGTTTTGTACACCCAAATGTTGCCTTTGTGTGTTCTATTTTGGAACCTAGTTCAAGGCTGGACCTTTCATGCATTCGACTACTAGCCAATAGAGTTACAGAACAAAGGGTACATACTCAAGAGTTTTTGACCGTTTTTGACTGTCCCATCATGGGACACATTTCCGCATGTTTTGTTTTTGCTTTGTGTAACTGTGGCTTAAGGTTCGATGTAGATCTACAACACCTAGGTAATCGTACATAAGTCAATACTTTATCCTCTAAAATATATGTAAACGTACGATTGTGTAGGATCTGTGGCGTTGTTTTTCTATTGCAGTGTAAAGGCTTGTTCACACCGAACGAAAGCGAAAAATTCGCTGTCAGCTTTTCTTCAGTGGGGATATGCCTTTACTGGGAGGAAAAGAGACGCCATGTTGGCCTATGAAGAATTTCGTCTTCTTATGTTAGAAATACCCATAAAATCTCAATTTTAAATGGATTGTATAAAATTCAATGATTAGTATGAAGATAAGATAAACTGTTAGTAATTTCCTTGTGTCAAATTAGAAAAGTGACAAACGTTTCCTCATGTACAGAATGACGTTACGTCCACGCGTCTGTAACACGGCGTCGCGTCTACTGTGCAACACAATGACGTCACGACCATTTTGCACAGAGAACAGCAGCAAACTGTCGCGCAGAATCGTGTGTCACACTCAGATAACGCTGTACAGATTATATATAGGCTGATAACATGTAAATAATACCTATGTTTAACGTTAAAACCTGCATCTCACGTGAGGACAAACGGCTCTGCTGGAATGACTCAACACTGATGGTACATTCACACTGACAGTGACCCAGACCGAGTCTGACGACATTGGGTTCCATGGAATTGTGTGGAGGTGTTCATACTGCACAGAGCCAGATGACAACACAGATTGCCATTGAGTTCTGCATACTTGTTATCAGTCTCTGTCCGGGTCTCTGTCAGTGTAAATGAACCATTAGTAAGGACGGTTCAAGAGTAGAGTGGATGGATCCTTAGTGAGATGGAGTGTTAGATGGTTTAGCTGTCAATAATAATGAACCCTTCACACCTGCGCTCGTAGTTGTGATTGCGAATTTGGTGAAAATATAGGAAATGGAAAAAGCAGTTGAGTTCTGAACGAAAATTTATAATCACTATTCTTGCGGAACTATTTTTTGTGAGCTCGCGATCGCATTCGCAGAAGAGATTGTAGGTGTGAAATGGTCCTAATGTGTCACGTGGTAGATGTTGATGGCATTTATTATCATTGTAAACATTGCTACAGCTGAGCCTCTCCTTTGCAATCAGCCAGTGTACAAACATGTAGCCAAGGAAACAAGGTGGTCTTTCAAAAGTATGAAGACAATGGTGTTTATGGGAAATGTAACCAAGTTACTTGAGGCCTTTAAAACTTGTTTTACGCTCAGCGTCAATGTCAACGTTTTCATCAGCGGCACTTCTGATCTTTTCATCGTTACTCGTAAAGCTCTGATCTTTAAACAGAACCACGGGATCACATTGAACCGTTGATAAAACCGTTGGCGTTGAGACAAGGCGTTAGATTTAAGTGGCCGCCCAGAGAAGTGATCGCAGATGAGAGGTTCAAGTATTATTATTTATGTGCGGATTATTATGGTGTTTGTGCTGTAACCATGGAAACTACTTTGTACGAGAACCTGTCATGAGCGACCTTTCTTAAAGCCAGTGGCACTTTCACGCTGAAAGAGTCCCTGTGTGGTCCATCAAGTATTCATGAAACAGACCTGAGGCCTCATGGCTCATTTAATCCCGAGTTTATTTCGTGAAACGGGACTCATACAATATGTCGCACATATTGTGGACCATAATCAAGAAAAAGTCTCAGGATTGTTTCATGAAAGGGACCCAAGAGATCCAGGACTGTTCTTGTGACACAACCCCACGAGGTCGGTGGCAGGTCTCGGTCTTTGTCTGTCAAATTTTACTCCACTAAGATTCGCCTGTATTTATATCAATGTTTATGTTAATGTTTATTCATCATTTTTTGTTGTTGTGAATTCGGAACTTGAATTTTTCACAAGTATTTATTTATAACTGCTTCCGGTGTGCGCGCGCATCTGAGTTGGTTAAATTAGGTAGTCGTCCCTGTTTTTAATGGAGCTCGGCTGCAGTGAGCACACTGTCTCTTCTGTAAAACGTATTCTACTCAAGTAACAAAAGACATATTGAATTTGTACTATTTAGATATTTCTACATTCAATTCAAATGAAGCATTTACAGAATATTAAATAATTGATTTACTCCAGAAGGAGAATTCGCCTGGCATTTAAAATAATGAAATTATCTCTGGCTGAGGTTATTTAATTCACAGAATTAATCCTTGGCTGACAACTCATCCACGTTTTGTGTGTGCTGTACGTAACGCTTCCAGAGGCTTGGATAATGACGTAACATATCTCGGTGTAATAAACGTGAAGTGTAAAAACATGACGTCACGAGTTGTTCTTACTAACCGAACGTTTCCGAATTGAACGGAAATGGGAAAATCCCTTGTTCCGTTATCGCGTTTTTTTGTCATTGGTGGCTCGTTAGAGTCACCTTAGTGGTTGAGTCGGGGGAATCGTAACATCCTACCCAAGCCTTTGGCAGTTTTATGATAATTAGGTCTACTTTAACTCTTTCGTTTACTCGAAATATATCCCAACAACCTGAATGCCTGGTAGTCTTTCGACCCTTCAGTTGTACAGCTTGATGTATTTCATTTTGCCCACAAAGTCTCACCAAAAGCACACATCAACTTATCAGCC
>JBCAUG010501421.1:0-15219 GCA_038406175.1 Haplosyllis leylae
CAGATCTGAAAATCAGGTTGCCCGGAAGGAAATCTAGTCGTCATTGACGACCGGACGAGTGTTATTTTCAGCTCTGCCATCTTGTTTATCATCAATCTGAATTGGTCTGTCTTGTTGTCTGTGGAAATCTACACTTTCAGTAAAGTGAGAATGTTTTTGAATTTTCGGCAATCTTTTGCATATTATTCAAATTCCTGGAAATTCTGAACATTTTCCTGGAAATTTTCCTAAAGATAAATTCATACACAAGATGAGTTTTCTAATTTGGCTAATTTTTCAACTTTATTTATTGCTTATTATTAATGTTGTTTCGAGAAAGGGCCATTTAGTTCTATTTGTACAAGTTTTGCTGTATATGACCGCATACTTTCTCCAATGTACATATTTCCAAGGCTTTGCTCCTACATTCTCCAATGTGATACTTTCTGAATATCTATTAATCATTTAATTCCAATGTAGATTGATTTTAACTGATCACTTTTAATTAATTTATTTTATGAAGTAATTCAAACGTTATTTTTAAGTTTTATTTTATTTTAACATTCTAATAGTGATAACAATAATAGTGAATTACAATCTTTGCTAGTAATCAGCTAATAATGAAGTGTAAAGTTTAAATTTAACAGCATGTAATCAAAGCAAAATTACCTAGTACAAAAATAATTATGTAAATGAGTTGCTAGATTTGTACGAAGCAAAATACTGGTAATATACTGAGTAAAGCTTGAGCTCACACTGATGGAGCCAGACTTCCTTCTGCTTTTACATTTATATCGCTATTCCCAAAGGTGTCGTCTCTGCTTCTGGTAAGAATTCTGTCGTCTAGTGATTTTGTGAACCCAAAATAATAATGGTGAATAAATAAAATTGTAAAACACCACCAACTGCATACAGTATGCATGGAATATGCAGTCCTCCTTTGAACAGTGAGGGTCGCTGCCTTTAAAAACCAACACACGGAAAAGACTACCAGAAGCAAAGATCCTTTATTTCTTATTTTTGGTGTAAATGGTAAAAGATTCTGTACTATGATGTGCGTGCTATGCGTTGAACTTCACATGAATGACCCTCCACTTTCAGGGCTGCGCTTACTGAATGGAAACCCAAAAAAGCCCCAGATCCAAATCTGTTACAAAAGTAAGTTCTTGTGTGTGAAAAAAAAGAACTGGAGATTTAGCGTCTCCCGTGTTTGATGTCTTCTTCTCTATGTTGTACGCACTTCTGTCTTTTATATTTTCTTCATCTTCACCCTATCTCACAATGATTCATCCTGCTTTGTAAGTAAATAATATTGGTGATCAGTAGATTAAGTTTAGACTGGGCGCTTCTTACAATTAAATCTTCTTTACAGGTACCATTTAGTTGCTCTACCTCAAAGAGCCATTTTAACTGTCCAAAGAGGAATAGAAAGGTTCAAATGGTTCATTTTTTTTCTTATCATGACGCAGTAAAATGTGTTTCGGACGAATTGGAAAACATGAAAGGAGAAAATGACTCGGTTTGTTGCTATGGGGTCTATGCCTTCACAAAATGAAACATTTTCTCGCATCGAATATGCCTTGTCAAAAGGTGTTTCCACGGCACATTTTAATGTTTCACAAAAAAGCCCAATTCATAATGAATGGAGTTTTTCTAAAGTATTCATATTTTCATTGCCTTTTAGTTTACTTGTAGCTATTATAGTCTAAATTTCTTTTAGGAATCTATGGCTGGAGACAGATATTGCAGTAGAACATTTTATTGTATCGAGTCCCTGTTGATCTTGAACCCACATCACACTAGATGGCAGCAACTATGTTAACTAGTGTTAAAGGGTCATTCACATTATACGACAGCGATTGTATTTTTAAGGTGCATTTACACGTAACATTTTTCAGACCAGTTTTTGTCAGTGGCACCTTTTGATCCTTTTGACATAATTTAACGTTATGTGTGAACGAATATATTCAAACCAATTTTTAAATGGTCAAAATAACGGGCTAAAACGCTACGTGTAAATATACGTTTATTTGCATTAACAGTTTCATTGCAATCTCAATCGCACAGAATGAATGCAAATCCCCCAAAAAATTGAGATGTCAGGTACGCAGCCCCACATAAAGGCATACTTTAGAGCTCTGATTACACTTAACGCCTGCATGCCCGTGTGAGTCAACGTTTGCGTCAAGATTTGTATTGAGTGAATGGTGACAAACATTGAGGCAGACAGTGGGTCTGAACCAATTTTTCAACGTCTGCGCGTGCATCACCATTAAGATATTGTTAAAGTTGACATTGACGTTGACGGACACGCAGACGTTAAGTGTAAACAAAGCTTAAAGTTGCTACAGAACCCACTCATTGCGTCAATAAAAATCCCTGTTTGACGCAGTGGTCGTCGTCGTCGTCGTCGCACCATGTGAACGAGCCTTAACTATGATTTCAAACAGTTTCTGAGACTCATTGGCACATAATTCGTTTGTAGTAGCCCAAGAGATTTCGATGGAAACTGGACAGTTATTGACAACTTCACATTAAGTGGAAAGTAAGTCAGCCATTGTGGGTGTTGGACCAAATACGTTTGAATCAAACGGGACAGTGTATTTAATTTCCATAGACTTAAAACTTAGCTCTTCTTTTTTCATGTAAGGATTTAGTCTCTGAGAGAAAACGCTGCAGTGGCCTGCTTCTCTGCCTTTGCAAGCATTCTATTGCTTCACGATTATTTAGTGATTCTCCATCATGATTATGTGTGTGGTTACATTTCATCAAATTGTAGTCACTTTAATTGAGTGTGATTTTGTTGCTAGAGCTAAGCACTTTATCATGTTTACAGAAACAATAATACCAACCAATCACAAGTGATTCCCGAGCGTCCGTTGGTACTGGGAAACGGATCGACGGGTATCGACGACAGGAGGATTGTGTTTACCCCCAAAATCGGTGAAGATCCGCCCAAACCCACAGAATCAATGCCCGCGTACAAACCGTTTCCCTCTTACCAACCTCCCCCAGGCCTTGTGGTTCAGGGAACAGGTGGAGGAGGAAGAGACTCACGGCTCTCAAATCAAACCCCTAAAGACGGTTCCCCGACACCGTGGCAGCTGGATGATAACCCAGATAAGCCACCATTGAGTTGGGATGGCGGGAGATCGCTCTCCCATGATTCTTTCCAACAGCAGCCAAACAGAGACGCCAAAGCGTAAGTCAAACGGCGCAACTGTAAGATTTCCAAAAATGCTTTCGATTCCATATTGTTGTTTTGTACCAACAAACATTGGAATTGGCATAGATATCCGATAGAAAAGAAACCTTGCTTACAGCATTACCGGGTGGTCAACAGTATTCCCCTGACATCCTTTTGTTCTGTTTAATTTTTTCACGGATCCAGCAAGTCTGTTTCTATGGTTACCCTTCAGCCAAGACGCTCTCTGGTTCTCCGCACTGATTCTTAATAGACTATCGTATCATAGAATTATAACGTAAGAGAACGCTTACAAACTGTTGTAAATTAGCACATGTTTCATATCCACTATAAATTTAAAGTAAAGAAAGAAGTTTTAAGTACCCACACTCGGATTAAAGTCTTATGGTTATGCACAGAAACAACATGTTGAACAGAGATATTTAAGCTCTCGCCCAACTTGTAATTTTCAGTGACAGTGCAGTACATAATCTAAGTCAGTCATCATTTATGGGAATCAGTAAACCCTCAGCACTACATAGATCCTTCTCCCTCGTCATGCACAACCACAGCCAAAAACGTGCAACCGCGTAAGTCAAATAGGGAGTAAGGAAGACAGTGTGACACTCGAAACTTGAACACTAAGAAAATCAGTACCTTGATATTTCAATTAATTAAGGTGTGTTATCACAATAGGATGTAATGTTCTTTGGGTACTTGTATCCCAGTAACTTTTGTGATGAACAGTCCTTCTAGTAGTGGTAAAGGAACGATTCCATCTGCATCAATGTGAACTATGCTCATGCCTGGTTCCCAACTACATTTAGGGCCCGTTTACACCAAGCGTCAGAGTCAATTTTCACCAATGCTGCTATGACGCTTGCGACACAGTTCTCATGGACCACAATGGAGTCACTCCAAAATAGGTTGCAACCCCCAAAATAGGTTTCAACCCCATCCTCAAGTGACTCCATTGTGGTCAATGAGAAATGTGTCGCAAGTGTCATTGCAGCGTTGACGCAAATTGACTCTGACGCTTGGTGTAAACGGGCCTTTAAGTGTCAAATATTCTTTGCCTTGAAACGTTTCCAACTCGACTTCACAAATTGTTTCCTTCCCATTTTCGCGCTGGAACTATTCATATCTGATTTCACCTTAATTTTTTTTTCTCTTTCAGGTTGAACTTTTTATCTGTATATTCCCTGATGAAAAGTTTATTTTTACACTTTGAAGTAAAATAGTATGCTAAACACTAAAAAACTAGTCTAATCTATGAATGACAACGGTTTAGATTCCATTCAAGAAAAGCTTCCATAGCTACTGAAGGCTTGTTCACACCTACCGACACCGAAATTCGGCCCATTAAAGTTTAACATTGTGCTACTGGTGACCGGCACTTTGACGAGCAGAATGGGTCAGGGACCCATGTAGCCCGAGTTTCGGTCTGAATTACTGTAATTTAATACACCTCTATTGGTTGCCATGACGGGCCAAATTTCGGTGTGGGCGCGTGTGAACAAGCCTTGAGAATTCATTAGTGGTGAGACATACTTGAAAAGTGTAAAGATATTCTCATTATGATCACTGTATATTGTAATTGTGACTCTTTATTGCAGCAAGCACCCTCAACTTTTGTACATAGATTTCTTACTCTTCACTTTCTCTGATTTTTTTTCACTAATAATGATTTTGTACTTATTTTCAGGACTTATAATGTATTAAAATGCACGTCTAAGTTTTCTAATTGTAATAACTTTACCCGATTATTGCATGATAAAAACAGTGATAAATTTAAGTGAATGTTTCTGTTTGAAGTAAAGTTAAAAGATATACCCAATGCATGGATGTTAATTGAGCACGTATCGCATGAATTAAAGATAGTAAAGTAAGTTTGGGTTGAATTGTGAGACTAATAATTTTTAACTCGAATAGCTTGACACTTGGACTAATCAGTTTTGACTTTTATTTACAGTAACTCGACAACACTGTTCCCTGAAAATTCAACGGATTTGCCACAAGGTAAGATAACGGCTGAGACTGAAAGAAAACGCGAAACCGAAACCAGTCGATTTCATTTGACACCAGATACGCTTTGTAAAAAAATTTGTTGCTGGCTCGTTAGAGTCAGCATAGTTGTTGAAGTCGGGAGAACATAACATTCTGGGAATATGCCTTGCTTTCACTTAGTATGAATAGCATACTTTAGTTTTTTCGCATTTTAAGGAAAAAGAAATCGACCATCAACCAAGTTACTTTTATAGAAGATCCCATTCAAATCAATATCACACCGCAATGACTTGCGTTCCTGTTCAGTACAACTGAAATTCTACATTCACCAACTCTTGGTTTGGTTAAAGATCTGTTTACACTTAACGTCTGCGTTTGCGTCAACGTTTGAGTCAAGTTTTGTATTGAGTGAATGGTGACGCAAATGCACAAGCAGAGAATGGGTTGAAACCCACTCTCTGTGTCAACGTTTGCATCACCATTAACACAATGTTAAACTTGACTCAAACGTTGACGCAGACGTTAAGTGTAAACAGACCATAATGGAACGAAGTTTTGTTCGGGGTAGATCCTATTGGTGGTAGTTTCAAGTAGTTTTCATGGACAATTTTGTTGCATTATATTATGTACCGTTTGAACAGGGTTACCGGGAATTCCGCGAACGGGTCCGACGCCGCTGACGCCCGCTAGGTGTCTCCGCTCCCCGTACGACTGCGCAGAAATCTGCGGTTGTCTGCGTCCTGACGATCAACCAAAACCTGTAAAACCCATCGACATCAGTACGAAAACTAGTAAGTATCCCACTCTTTAAAAAAATGGTACATTCTGATGGGGGACAGTATAAGCAAATAAATGATTGAGTTGTTTCAGAACTTCCAGGACTTTATACTGGTATGACATTCTTGAAGAATTTTTTTTATAAAAATTGAAAAGATGCCGATATCAATTCCTTTGTAGACGATATATTACACGGGAATAAATCGGGGGGATACATCATCCCAGGACACAATGGCGGAACGCTGCAGGTGGACGTTCATCACCTTGGTGACAAGACGCCACCGGGGGGCGCTGAACCTACAATCCGCATTGATGACGTGGGTGCCAAGAGAGGCCGACGCGCCACGGATGATGGTAAATATTTATTGTGAAATGTTCTTGTCCTGTCAAAGGCAAGTAAACAGCCAATCGAGGGAATGTAAGGGTGTGTTTACAAAGTTCCGACGCCGGGTCCGTCACAGTCACCGTCAGAGTTTAACATTGTGCCATTGGTGATGGGCACTTTGATGGGTAGAATGGGTTCCAGATTCATTCTGCCCTTCCGCATTGGCACAATGTTTACCTTGACAGTGACAATGACGATGGGTGCGGCGTCCGGAACGTGTAAACAGACCTTAAAGGTACTAAACTGTGTTGTGTGTAGCAGTTCTTTGAAACGGAGCGAAGAAACATCACTGGTCGCTTATGGCCAATTTCTACACATCAGTTGACTTGATTTGAGACAAAAGCAACAGTCCAAGTAATGATGTTGCCCAGACCGAGACAGAGAGGAATTGTATAGGGTTGTTCATACTGTACAGAGACAGATAACAACACAGATTCCCATTGAATCTTGTGTACTTGTTATTGGTCTCGGTCTCGTCAGTGTGACAACACCATAATAAGGTACCTAATGGCTAAGCCACCAATAAGATGTATTTTAAATACATTTCATTAAGCAACCAAAACGACGACATTAACATCAGGCTGTCTTCTTATGAGCAATTGTAAGAGCAGAATTGTCCTCATACGCTGAAATTTTTGTATCCAAACTTTGAATAGGGTATTTAGTTGTATGGACACCTGACGGAGTTCATGTCTGAGAAAGAAACTGATTGTTTAATATTATCTGTTTATTGTAAAAGAACTCGTTCTATGCGGCACTGAGTGTAATTATGTGATACGTATGTCTGTTTAGGTCCTGAGTTGAAGGCGAAGATGGTGATTTGGAGCGAGAACATCACGATCGACTCGCGCTACTGTCAGAACGACACGTGTTCCGACGGATCGACGTCCGGCAACTACACGTACCTCGTGCCCATCAGCCAGTACTTCCACACCGACTACATCGTAATGGACTTCATGTGAGTACTACACACACACACACACACACACACACACATACACACACATATTCACACAAACACACCACACACACACACACACACACACATAGAGTACTTCCATACCGACTACATCGTGCTCGACTTCATGTGAGTACTCTACACACACAGCCACACACCACACACACACACACACACACACACTTCCACACCGACTACATCGTGCTCAACTTTATGTGAGTACTCCACACAAACACACACACTTCATGCTTGTTTTTTTTTTTTTTTTACTTTTGCGTTGATGATGGAAGGGATTGTTTTTAGTTTGTCTGTCCCTCTGTGAAGAAACAGGTTTAGTTCCTTCAGATCCCAAGTTCTTCTATTGCAAAGAGCAATCACTCGAAGGCATCATTTGTTGCACTTGGATATATTTGTTGAACTTTATTGCATATAATGAACATACATTGAAGACTATATTACACAGCAAACATATGTACAAAATAATGCAATTGCACAAAGTGCAAGTACTTCTGTTGTGGTTACATCTTGAACTGAATTCCCAACAGTTTGTCTTTCTATTTAAAGGCTTTCAATGGCATGCCCAGAATGTGTCATTGCAATGTCTGGACATGTTTGTGGCAATTCCCCATTGTCTCTGATCCTTAAGTTTAGATGCTTTCAGGGATAATTACCAAACACAAGTTCTGACACATTGATCATCAAACACAGATGCGTCAATTACAAACAATTAAAATTGCAACCCATTATACTACACTACTAATTGGACAAGAAAACACAATTATTATTATTGTCATCACATACAAAAAATTGGAGACAGTTAACATAAGCTAATCATAATATCTGAATAATAAACATAAACAGTTTAAAATTTATTTTAGGCTAAAGGAACAAAATGGACCACAGAGCAGCCACTAATATATTATCCCTGGGAGCCTGATGATACAGCATCATCAGTGGTACACAAAATAGTGGCTAAGCCATCCCTGATGACACATTCAAGAACTACTGATGGTAAAATTGTAAATTACAAAGATATGTTTCCCAATACAACTCTTCTGGCACAAACAATTATGACCTCCACACAAGAGAATTATTTTATCACCAAATGTTACATTATATCAATTTTTAACCCAATTAAGCCACATCTAAAAGGGATCAATTGTTCACATGAGATGTTGAAGTCATTTGTATGTGAAACACCTCCAAGTCAAGAAGTCAATCTTTTCTCATTTAACTTTGGCAAAACAATTGAAAGTGCAATATTAAGAAAATGTTTCACTGGAGAAGTAATTGCTTCATTGTACATTTGTGATGGTGTTGATGATTGTTCAGATGGAACTGATGAACTGAATTGTTTTTGCTACATCAATGGCAAAGTAACAAAAAATAACACTTTTTGTGCCAAAGAATGTAGTTTAAGCATTAACTGTGTGTGTCCTCACCTTTATATTAATAGTTTTAATGTGGGATGTACAAGTTACAAAAATATTAATCTGTTTAGAAAATGAACTGTAAGCAATAGATCGCTGTCTGGAAATTCACATTTTAAGTGTAATCAAATAGAAAACAACTTAATAATGCCATATCCTGGTCCAGATGATGACCTAACAGTTTCAAGGAAATTAGTCTATGTTATAAAAAATTGTTCTCAGTTAGAAATGCATGAATGCTATTCTGGGCTTAGTGAATGCTATACAAAGGAGGAAAGATGTGTATACAATTTGACACAAGGCCTACAGATAGTTATGTACTGTAGAAATGGAAAACATTTACAAAATTGTGAAAACATGGAGTGTCCAAACATGTGTAAATGCAAAGATAGCTATTGTATACCTTACAGATTTGTATGTGATGGAAAATGGGACTGTTGGAATGGAGAAGATGAGAGTGTTTGTACAAAGGACAGGTGTCAAAATATGTTTAGATGCAGATATTCCTCTTTGTGTATCCATGCAAAGAACATTTGTGATAACATTCCAGATTGTCCATTAGGTGAAGATGAGACCTTGTGTGATGTACAAAATTGTCTTCCTCAATGTACATGTCTGAACTGTGGAATTCATTGTTATCATGCTCAATTACACAATGAATTTGTATCTTTTTCTTTGAATGGATTTGTTTACATTAATATATCACATAGTGACATTTCCTTTGAAAAAATTTATTATTTGGAACACACTTTGATATTGACATGCAATAACATTAGTATTTCAATGATCTCTTTCTGCTCATTCACAAAACCTCCACTTAAATTGAAATATATGGGCTTAAAGTCTAATTTAATAACACAGATTGCTTCTGTTAAAATATTTTGCCTGGCAAGTCTTAATCAATTGTCAATGATGGGCAACCAAATAACTACTATAAAAACTTTAGTCTTCAGGACATTGCTTTCTTTAATTATACTGAACCTGAGTCAAAATCAAATAAGAATGCTTCACACCTGTGCATTCTGTGGTCTAGACAACTTGACCCTTCTTGATTTGTCTGGTAATAACATACTTCAAGTTGATAGACAAATTTTAAATCATATAGATGTTTCTCTCATATTAACAAATGCATTTCATATTTGTTGTGTGGATGAAAGTCTTCATTCTGTGTGTACAGCAAAACCAACCTGGCCATCATCATGTAAAGCTTTGCTATCCACATGGGGACTGAAACAAATCGGTTGGGTTATGTGTGTCTCTATTACAGTGTTTAATATTGTATCAATATTTAAGATAATTTTGTCTCAAGAGAAAATTGAAAAAATAAGTGAATATAAATTTTTTGTTATATTGATTAATATCTGTGATTTTCTAACTGGTTCTTATCTTTTGCAATCATAATAAAGGATACTATTTCTGGCAATAATTACACTGAAACAGATCTGTTATGGAGAGGTAGTATATTATGTCATGGGATTGGAGTTGTATTTCTCTTGTCTGTTATATTGTCAGCCTTATATTTATTAAGTGTCAGTATTTCCAGATACAAAGCTGTTAAAAATCCATTGAAGAAATCATACAGCAGATTTAATGTAATGCTTTTGTCAGTTTACATTCCCCTAATTTTTATTGTCTTTATATCTATTGTAATATATGTAAGACATCAAATTGAAGAAGTGAAATATTTGTCTTCTCCACTGTGTACAATTCTGGGAAATACAAATGATTCAATGGTGCAGAAAATTTTCACAGCAATAACTTCCACTTATCTGTTGATTGTATTTATTGTAATGGTTTTTATTTACAGTAAACTGTTATTCATTTTGAAACAGGCAGAACAAATTTTAAGGAATTCAAAAGGAAGGCAGAGCCAGTCTCACTTGACTAAATACATAATTTTAGTGGGAGCAATTAATGCCTTGTGTTGGATACCTTCCTCTATATTTTATCTTGTGTCAGTTTTTATTGAGAAGTTCCCAGTATTTTGGCTATACTGGATTACTTTAATTGTTCTTCCCTTAAATTCTATGATCAACCCAATTATCTTTCATTTGTCTGTTATCAAAGCTTGTTCCAAAAGGGTTTTATCTAAATTTCTAGGAACATCAGTTCCAATAGGAAAATAAAATATTAGTTGCGAATTAATGGTAAAATCTAAGTACATGTTATTGTAATAAAGTTGATGTCAATAAAGTTCAGCAGAAATTTAAGATGTGGTTAAGTTATTTTCATGGGGGAAATGTAAATATTCTGCCTCTTGTATTGAAATGTAAATGAGAATAGCACTCACCTTGTGCCAATTGTGATTAAAAATTATATAAACCCACAAAAACACAATGTAAACAAGAAAGTCCTCCTGCGTGAACGCAAGAGGCATACCGACCGCTGCGTAGCAACAGCTCACTTGGATGCCCTATCCCCGGGGGAGGGGGTACCCCAGCCGGGGGGTACCCCCCGGCTAGACCTGGCTCGGGTACCCCCCGTCCAGCTAGATCTGGCTCGCGTGGCCCCCCCCCCCACCAGTGGACAGACAAAGTGAAAATATTACCTCTCGTACTACGTACGCGGTCGGTAATGATGATACCTTATCAAGGTAAGGAAATGTTTTTTTGTATCTGGACCATAAAAAGGATGGTTCAATGAGTGCGCTTTGAAATATATAAAATACCTTTCAAAGAAGCCCGAACGAGCGAAGACTATATCCGTAAATGTCCGACATCCCAAAGTGCGTAATAATTTCCGTCGATTTATTACGGTAAGCTAGTTATTTGTTACAAACTTGACACTTGTCACACTTTGCTTTGGATGGAAAGCCTGATTGTTGACAACGATAATTACAGTGTGTTTTAATCCCGCCTGTTCTGTGATCGAAAGCTGTATCCGTCAAGGTCAATCAAGATCTAAAGGGGTGGAAGTAAAAAAAGGTCTCTCACAAATGATATAAATGAAACCGCTGACCATAAGTGGGTGTCGAACTCTCTGAACATTACTTACTAATTCTAGTGGAAAGAAATCTGTCCGTGGTAGCCGTGTTCTCGTTTGTGTGAACTCATAGTGAGGAGGGCCCAGATATTTGTTGTTGCCAAGAAAACAAGTAAAAAAAAGTCCCCCCCCCCATTCGCTCCCTTCGCCCCCCTTAACGAGCCACCTGGTGAAACTTTCACAACCTGATATTTAACATTGTGGGGCAATACCGACCATGACATCGCGTTCCTCATTTTTCTTTCTGATTATTCTGGACTTGTTAGTCAACCTAGACCAGGCGTAGCTTGAGGAGGGGGTCAGCTCCCTCAGGGGAGGGGGACCTGGACAGGACATACCCCTTACCCCCAACAGAAATGGTCTGACATGATATACCCACCACCACCCTTCCCCCCGCACAGGACCATCTTGTTCCACAGTACAGTTCGAATTATTTCATTTCAGTTGACAAGACATCCTGGGGCAATAATACAAAATAAAAAGTGATGGTCAGCGATGGCGGAAACAGAAATAGACTCACCAGTCGTAAAAACCGAGGCAAAGCAGAAGGAAGAGACGTCTTTAACGTGCTATGACTGCCGGGCAGTGTTTGATTCTAACGACTTACTCGAGAGGCATTGTTTGACATGTGGTGAGAATAAACCACTTGTGTGTTTGTGGTGCCACCTGGTGTTTATGCGGGAGAAAAATTTAACCGAACACAAACTCACTGCATATCAAGATGAAATAGAAACTGAAGGAAAACTTGAGGAAAACTACAACTTAACACAACCGTCTGGTGAACGTGAAGAAGTTAAGCGTAAAAATGATAAAATTCATGGAGAAGACGAAAGAATGGACCTGAGTGATATTAATCATGATGATTTGTCCACAGAAACTGAAAAGAAGCCACATGTGTGTGAACAGTGTTCTGTAGCATTCGTGGATTTACAAAGCTTTGCGAACCACATGGATAGTCACGCAGTCGGTCGTGGGATTCTGTGTCCGGTTTGCGATGCGGTTTTTCAGACGGAACACGACCTGAACCGACATGTCTCACTTCACGCTCAAAACGACGACACCAAGGACGTAAAAATATCCGATTTTACGTTAATTGACAACAAAACAGATTCGTCTGAAGAAAAGTTCTCGGCTACTGTACAACAGGAGGTAGTTCTACCAAATGTCGGGCAGGATGTACTGTTACATAATACGAATAAAACGCATCACTGTGAAAAATGTGGAAAACCATTCACCAGTAAATCAGGTTTGAGAAAACATAAGCGAAAACATTGTAGTAATGGTACAGTGCAGATGTGCACAAAATGTGGTGACACATTTAAGACGAAACTTCAGCTCGACACACACGTCTTGAAGACACGTAGTTCCGAAATTTTTGAGACGTCCGAAAATTTACTTGTCCCAGGATTTCCAGAAAATGAGGACACCATAGGACAGAGCCACTACCAGTGCGAAATGTGCAACAAATCATTCAAGAGAAGATACGGGTTGACACGCCACAAGATGCGGCACAGAATAGAAAAATCCTTCTTCTGTCATCTCTGTGGAAAAGGATTCAAGCGGAAATCTCATTTACAGCGACACGAGATGACACACGACAAACGTGAAAAACACGACAAACCGTACACGTGCGAAAAATGTGACAAGCACTTCACCGAAAAAGCCGGATTGAAGCGACACGAATTCGTCCACAGAGACGAAAAGCCCCACAAGTGTGAGAAGTGCGAGGAATCATTCACCCGAAAGGACAGCTTGATGCAGCACATGGTGAAGAAGCACGACCAAGTGTCTCATATACCGGATGTCAATAAGTACATGATTGAGAACGGGTGTGCGACGATTCATCAGTGCGACGAGTGTGATAAATCATTCGCTTACAAACCGTTCCTCACCCAACATAAACTGCAGCAGCACATTGGGAAGGACGTCATTGGAAGCAGCACGTTTCTCTGCGACGTGTGCCCCAAGTCATTCTTTAGCAAGGCAAGCTTAACCAAACACATGTTGATCCATAACGCCGAGAAGTCACACCAGTGTGACCAATGTGACAAGTTATTCCTGCGAAAGTACCAATTAAAAGATCACATGCGGACACACACGGGTGAAAAGCCACACGTATGTGACCAGTGTGGCAAAGCATTCGGGTTCATGTCGGATATGAAGAAGCACCAAGTTTCCGTTCACTCGGATGTGAAGTCACACAAGTGTGAACTTTGTGAACGAAGATTCTCACACAGAACTCAACTGAACAAACACATGGCAAAACACAGCACCGGAGGAACCAGCCAGTGCGACCAGTGCGAAAAACTCTTCCCGCACGAGATTCTACTGAAGAAACACATGATAACGCACGTAAAACCGTACCAATGCACTTTCTGTGACAAATCATTCTACTCGAAGAACCACTTGAAGCAACACCTGCCGATGCATACGGGGGAAAAATCGTTTCGGTGCAACTTGTGCGGAAAGTCATTCGGACACAACGCCAGTTTATCAAATCACAAACGAAAGAGCTGCCCGAAACGACCAGCGCAAAAATAATGGAGAATTAGAAAAAAATTGGTTCCCAAAAATACACGGAATAAAATTTAAATTCTCTCAATTTTATTTCATTATGGAAAGATGTTAGAGGCCTTGAAAAATGTTTGGGGCCTGCGAGAGGGGAGGGAAGGACCAGTTGGAATGCAGGGTTTCCCAGTTGATCTGGAAAACCTGGAAATGCTACAGGATCCTGGAAATCTTGGGAAACTGCTTAAATTTTGTGATATTTGGTAAGAAATCGTAGAAAAATGTGAGAAAATCTGGAGAAATGGGCAGACCACAAGCACCTTAACTTTTTGCTTTAGACCTTACCACTTAATTTAAATAAAATAGGCTGGAAAGGAAGCTTTTAGTTTAGAATAATGTACAAGACGTCAAATTTTGTTTGAATGGAAGTTTTTAGATTTTGATAATTAATTTTAGATGTAATGAAAAATTACCTGGAAATTCATTGGGAAAACCGGGAAAAACCCTAGAATTGCGAAAAGTAGGAATGTGAACAGAATTTGGAAGAATCGTTGGAGACGTTCAAGGGCTCTTTAAAATCCATATTTATACAACTTTCGCATTGTTTTTGCCTTTTTGAATTTTCAACATGTATTTATCGAAATGAAAACTTCCACGTGCACATCCAAAAATGTGAAAACTAGTCTTAAAGTTTGTTTTTGTCAGTACAGATTAATATTATATTTTTGTTACAAAATATTCAATAAAAACTTACGCTAAATCTCGCTTTAGAATTGGTGGGTAACTTTTTGGGCGAAGTAATTTCCTGAAACATTGTACATGTATGGGACCTACTAGATCTCATCTTGAAGCCGTAAATGGTGGTGTAATTTTATTTGTTGTAACCTCCTGTTGATAAAAGGAAATTTTCTACAATTTTGGAAGGTTACCGTTTGCACCGTCCCATTTACGGTGCAGCCATTCGCATACACATCTTACTCATCTAGGTTGAGAGCCCCACAGGGATCTC
>JBCAUG010501532.1:0-15216 GCA_038406175.1 Haplosyllis leylae
AATAGAGGTTACACGAAAATGAGGCTTCATCAACTTCCGCCCATTGACTAACATTGAGTCAGAAATTATTGAGATCTGCGCAAACGTCCGAAATTTGTGATGTTCCCTCAGGGTGGAAGAATGTCTGGACATGTCGGTCATGCTCCAGTTATATCGTATCTCTCTCCAGGTAGGTAATACACTTTAATAATGTACCAGAACAATTGTAGTCTGATTTAAGTTATGTGACATAATTCTCTCATCTTTACTCGCCAAAATGTCCGTGTCATGTTGATCCTTACTGATTTCATAAAAAATTTTTAATGTCGACCTTTCACTGATTTTAATCGAGGTTTTCACAAAAGCACAACATTAGCAATAATGGCATTAATGCCAACTTTGTACTGCCATACAATTGCAATTACAATTTCTTCTTTATTTGCACCAGATGGGGTAAGCAAATGTCAAATTAAAAATCATTGGCTTTTAGAGGTTTGTATTTTAAAGTTGCAGTCTTTATTGATCTTGTTCATTTCTGATGACAGAGCCAAAGCAAAGTTGGCATTATTGTCATTCTTGTGTTGTGGAGAGTTTATGAAAACCTCGAATGCATATTACTTTATATATAAGTGATGGTTTCTGTTTCAATTCTCTTTTTCAGCCTGGTACAACTTTGTGGATAAGGGCTTAGAACAGTGGTTTGACTTTCATCAATTCTGGCTCAAAGTTGATATTCCGATCCAAATTATTCATTACGATCGCCTTTTAGCAAACATGAAGGAAGAATTCAATTTTCTGACTAAATTTCTCGATTTTCGTGTAAATGACACAATTTTACAGTGCATGGTCAGAAGATCAGAGGGACAATTTCATCGGCAAAGACGTAAACTACCATTCGATTTATTTACAAACTTGGAAAGAAGGAAAGCAGCAGAATATGTCATCGAAATAAATAACCTGATTTATCTAATAAATAACTCGTCAAGATGACAGAAGGACAGATACTCCATTTTCTTTACCCAAATAATTTCCTACTTACCAGCCTTTCAGATGGGTCGGACTACAAGTTGTCAGCAGAGTATCCTTGATGAAGAGATGGAAATTCTTTCATAACACATACTTCGACAATTCAAGATCCATTATTAGCAATTATCGCCAAATATGGCCGCCTAGTTATCCAATGACCATTGTTGTTACTAGTATTGTTGAGGTGTGAACAATATAGCATTGTGAATTAGTATTCGCGCAAATGATTGGATAGCCGAAGGGGCAAACATTGCTGGTACTGCCAACCATAATTCATAGTTCTGAATTTCTTTGGAAGTGGAGTTTTTAAATGTACAAAGAGTCATTGACCTCCATGGAAATTGAGACATTTGACAGATTAAAGCCAGGATTGGATAGTTCCCCAGGAGAATTGTTGTAAGTTGGATCACCACACAAGAGGTAAGGAACACATTCAAAAAATTACTTATTGACAACATGGGCAGATAATCCAATTTGTAATGACTTTTGTATAAAAATGAATCATCTTCAATTTATTTTGGCTGTTATTAATCTGTTGAAATACAAAACAAGCATTATCAAAAGGATTTCATGTTGCTCTGTATCTGTTTATATTGTGAATGTCCTCACTAAAGGACATTTTTCTGAAACAAATTATCAGCATCATATAATAGATGTTGATAGATGAAGTGACAAATTTGCCAAAACAACACAACAAATATATTTCACATTTCCTTGAACAATTACTGAAGCCTGAGAACACAAAAGTTATTTTGAGCACTGTATTGAAGAATACTGAAAGAACATTTTGTTCTGCAATACCAATTCTAAAGATGATGTTAAACGAAATATCTGAGTTTTTTCAAAAGTCTTTACGGTAATTACTGTAATTTCACAAATTAATTTCAGTTGAACTGAAAAAATGTTGTCGGTTGTTATTGGTTGCCCACTAAATTTAGTTAACCAAGAATGGTAAGACCAATTATAATTTCCACACTGAAATCAGTTGAACTGTTTACAGTAACATGAATGAAATGAAATTAGCTAAAAATTTGTAATAAAATTTAATTCTTTCCATGATTGATAGAAGTAGTTATGAAATGACAATATATAATTCGATACAACTGACATGATAGCACTTAATTTGCACTATTATTGTAATTGGAAAGCATTGAGTGAATGAAATTTGGTGACAAGACAAAATGGGAAATTTATCATTTTCAACACAGATTTCTGAACACAATAAATATTCGCTGATTGCTCTAGGCAGTGCTGCATGTAAGGGGGGTCATAAGGACTGTTGCCCTCCCACCAAAAAAAACCACATGTACCTTATCATTGTTTACTTTCTTAAAAACATTTTGCCAAATAATAGCTTGCAAACCTGACTTTGGAAATTTGCTGAGGGCCATGTTGGAAATTTTTCATGCTCCACTGCTAGGTATGTGTGATAAAGAAATTGCCAATAAAATGAACGACAAAAGGAAAATCATAATTTATGGAATATGGCTTTCTGTCAATTTCTTTTTGTGGCTTGGTGAATTATGTTTCCTAAACGTGCACCATTTCGGACAGTAACGACTGGGAACTGCAGGGGAGGCTAAATGCCAGGGACTCAACACAGGTCAAAATAAGAATATCGCTGTATCATTGATGTTGTTAGCTTATGATTTCGTATTTCGCAAATATTTCTCAATGTCTCTCACTCTTTATTGTTTGTTAAGGAATATCGTAAGTTCTTTTCAATGAATATTTTATACTTTGTTCTCTTTCTATGCACTATGTAGACAAAACATATCGATTGTCATTTCACAGAACGACTTTTATTTATATATTAATCCATTTGACAACTATGATTCAGTGCATGAATTCGATGATTTAGAATCAATATTCAATTTCATTGTTGATCCACTGTTCATAGGTCGCAGCTATGTATGGATGCACCATCTGATTTGGAAATTTGTCAGTACCTATGAAGACTGTACAAATGGAAAAGAAGGTTAATCATTTAATTACAAATTATTGGCATTAAGTAAAGAAATAAGTGAAATATGTAGTCATGCATTTGAAAGCTGTCGTCAACATTAAGAAATTACAAAGTCATCTTGCATGATTGCAAGACACAGATAGTGCGGCGCATAAGCAAATGCTTAGGGGTAATCTACATTGTTAAAACAACATGTAAACTTTCATTAAGGCAAGTATCCGGAATGACTATAAATAGTTTAATAATCTCTGAAATCAATATATGTACGTGATTGTTTTTTGGTATAATCTACCGGTTTCTTAGGTGCCTCAAACTTGTCCTCTTCTTCCTCCTTCATTTCTTCAATGACAATTTTCCTGTACTTTTTCAGATTAATATTCCTGTCAGCTGCTTCACCTCTGATCAATGCTTTGTAATCAAGTGCTGCGGAAGATGCCAGTTTCGTCAGATTATTTATGTTGTCTTTAAGCTGTTCAGCATCTTGCTCAGCCTTGTGCTTTCTGAAAGAAAAAGAGTAGCATTGAAATGATGTGAAACAAAGAAATCGTGGAAACAGTGTTAGGAATTTTGCTGGTACATTTATATTTGTAATAGTCTGATGTAAGTAATTCATGATAACATCTTTCAATAGCTCATTACTTACTTGGACGTAGTAGCTTCATTGAAAGATTTGAAAATATTTTCCTTCTTTGCTTTGCTAGTCTGCGCACTGGAATGGTAAATTGTAATATTAATTCCATTGTCACATGTAGACTTATCTTGCAATTTAAGTACTTGTGAATGTTATTAACTGCAGCAGGAATGCTTAGGATAAGAAATAAAATGAGTACTTTTACATCTATTAAATCAATAAATTATTCTCATTTCCCTTAAGCTGAATCATAAAAGAATAACCTCATACATTTGCATCCAAAACCAAAATGAACGTATAAAAAGTCATGAACTCACCTTTCCTCTTGCTTCTCTTTCAGATCATCAAATCTAGTAAAATTTTTGAAGTGAACATGAAAACATAGGTCTATGTTACCCATAAGGAGTTTAAAGTAAGAAATGGCTATTTCTATTTTGTAACAATGACTTGGTAATTGTCTAAGTGTATTGCATAGTTTTTGTCTCAGAAATAAAATAGATTTTGATTTACTTTTGTGCAGACAAATTTATCTTTGAAGCTTGATTTTTAGATGCTTTCCTTCCATAGGTTCTTGGAGAAGATGGCTTCTCCAAATATTCCTGAAACAATCCAAAATCTTTACTTGGTAAGCTCTCTGTGTCACTCAGAATGAGATCTGCACAATGGAAAATTGTTTGAAATTGACTGTTTTTAATGACTGTGAATTTCAAAATTATTTCATTCATCTGAATGCGATCATGTAGTAAAATTGGAAAAGGATTGATAATTTTTAAAATAAATTGGACAATTTTATTTCCCAATGAAAAATCAACCTCCATCATCAAGATTCATGTCCACCGTTTTAGGTACAGATGGATCTTTTTCTGTGGTGAACTCTTTCGGATCTGTAACGAATTGTATTTCTTTAAACAATAACAAGTATATCATGTACCTTAAAGATAATGTGAAATGCTAATAATGACATTGTAATTAAACCTATTGAAATTCATGTACATATTGCCAGGAAAAGAAATTTTACTTTAGGGGGCATCATGCGCCCCCCCCATAACATAAAAGATATTAATATCTTTTTTATTCTAATCAATATTCCATCTCTGAACAATGCATATTATTTACAAAGAAATATTATACCTAGTTCAATGCAAGGCCTCTTGGATAGAAGTGCAGCAGCATCAAATGTTTCAATTTCTACAGTATCTGAAAAATAATGCAAAGCAAAATAATATCTGCAAATATCCATATTTCGGTTTATCCATTATTACAAATATCCATAAAATTAGGATGCAGATAGTGGAAGTGCGCAAAAACCAGTATCCGGTTGATTTATGAAACCTTTTGAAATTGGATTATACAGAATAAAACGGTGTATTTGTTTGCCACTGAAGGTTAGTTTTACAATATACATGTCAGGGAATCATTGGGCAATTGGTTGGATGTTAAACAGACCATGAGAACAAGAGATTGACATTTGGAAATTACTCATCCCATCACAAATATCATGGCGGCGCAAATTTGCTGTGTTCAGGTTTATGGTTCTCCTGGTTAATGGAAAAGTAACATATCTGCAATATTGTGAAATTTAAACATGATCGTGCACATTTGGAAGCGTAGATTGTTCTCAAGCATGGATTGCAGTAGGAAATTGCGCATTTCATAATTCAGATTTTCTATCACAAATTCACATGCTTCATTACAGTGGCGCCAACATGTTTTCGTACATTAGGAAAATAATGGACGCATAAATGTAATTAAGTGTTTTCAAATACTTACATAGGAAAGAATACTGAGATCATGTCTGATGAGAAGAAAAAAGAAGATGGCAAAAAAGGCAGAGAAAGGTTAGTAAATATATTTATATATTTAATTAAAAGCAAATTATGAAATTAATTGCACAGATGATGAAATGCGGTAGGAACAATAAACTAGCTATCATGGCCATGCTGTGTTTTTTGTGGAGCTGTGGGCAGCTGAAAGAGAATTCAAACAATTATGTGGCATTGTATTTTGTACTGTGTGAGTAATAAATTATTTTGACAGCTTAATTTCAAGAAATGCATACCTACATGAATTTAAAATTTATGTCAGATCTGAAAGTGAAGAATGTCATAGATCACAGAGAAGTGAGTCAGCTAGACAGCAGAGAAGTAGTTATGGCACTCCATCAGGTTTGAGACGTCCAGATTGGTCCTCGTCGACAAAAGTTCCCACCGATAGTAAGAAGTACGGTGGTTCTACTTACTATTCAACTTCCAAGTACTACCCAAAAGGTGTCGGCAAAACTGTTTGGGGAATGAAGAAATTTAACAAACCAGAGGATTCCAGAAATGTGAGTAAAAAACTACATACTACACAGAGATCTTCCCTAGCAGATGTGAAACATGAAACAGGAACAAAAGAAAAGAAGACAGCAGAGTCCCATGGTAAAATGTCTGCACCATCTAAAACAGAGTACTCTGTAAAAGATGAAAAAGAAAGAAAAGAAATGAAAACAACAGAGTCACATGGCAAAATGTCGGCAGAAGGGAAAGAACAGTATATCACTCTATCAGAATCAGCAGCTGAGTGTAATGTTACAGAAGAAGCAACTGCATTGAGTGAAGGTCCAGAATTTCCCCCATGGGCAACCGAAGATGTGCCAGATACTGATTTCGAATTTGTGTATGAAGGTCCTCTACCACCTGCAACTGCTGTCTCAGTGAAACCTCTAATGGAAACAGTGCAGAGTGAATTCAGTGTTACCCCAGATGTACAACAATCGGCAGATGTCCAAAACCGAGCCGAAACTGAAACAGAAAAGGAGGAGGGTTCTGAGGATATTTCAATATTAAGTACAGGTGGTTCTCAAAACATATCCGTCTCACAGTCTGCACATGAAATGGGTGTGTTGTCTTCTCATGCAGAAAATGTTGCTGAAGAAATAATGACGGAAATTATAGGAAGACAAGAATTACGAAACATACCTACTGATGTAGAGAAGCCAAATGTTTCTGTTGATTCATCCTCTGTCACAAGCCATCCTTCTCAGTGGGCATATGATCCAAACAAAGATTACAATTTGCCTCCTGTAAGTTGGCCAAGTACTGATCAAACCAAGGAATCTGTTCAGACATCTGGATCAGCTCTTGTAAATGAACCTGCGGAAAAAGTTGTTACACAACATACTCCAGATGTGGATTTGGCACAATCTCAGTCCAAACCATCAATAGCACATTCAGCAAATGTGTTCTCACAGGTGGTGAAGACTACTCAGAACCTTACTAAATCATGGCCATGGGATTCACAGACAGATACCCCTTTTGTCACACAGAGTTGGAAAGAACCAGAGCCAGAAGAAGTTAAAGGAGCTCTAAATTCACATGCTTACTGGATAAGCCCAAAACCACCTCTTCATGTTGACTTCAAGAAGATTTTGATTTATTACCTAAATCGCTCAAGAAATCCTCTGGTCTTCATAAAGCTGGATGAGGACAAGGAGAGAGAATTTGATTATTTTGTAGACAGCAGAAGAGTAAATTTGCCATCATCTGTTAATGTTCCTCCGGATGTGGAAAAAGACGAACAGTTAGTGTCTGACATTGTACAGGAGGCTGATGAAGCTCAAGACGTCAACCTGCAGAGAGTGGCTGCAGAGCTTATTGGTACCATACCAGTATCTTCAACAACTCAGGAAACTTCACTGCTAGCACAAACTTCAAGCCAAAATTTGCAAATTTTGCAAATGCAACAAAGTATGGAAATACAGCAGCAACAGATTAAAATTCAACAGACTCTACAAGCACAACAGCAAATACAATTACAGGAACAGATGAAACTTATTCAGAACTTAACAGCGCAACAAATTATGGCTCAAAACATATCTAATGTACAAGCCACGCAAGCGACCGCTACATCAGCACAGAGTGGTTCACTTTTACAGGACATTGCTGGTGGAGTAACAAACATTGGTGGTGAAGCTGCAAGCCAATGCCTAGATATGAATTCCATCATATCTCAGCTTACCAATGTGTTATCAACATCACAGCAACAATTATTGGCTCAAGATCTTCTGAAGCATGTAGTTACCACTGGATTATCACATACCGCAACTGAAGCATCATGTGCGAAGCCGACAGAAATTATTTCTACCCAAGATAATCCAGTAGCAGGCACAGTGTGACAAAAACCTGCAAGTGAAGAAAGTCAAGTTTTAGCTGACATCCAAACTCCAGGCAATCTTTTCCTAACATCAGCAGAATGGTCGAGTGCAGAAGCTGAAGCACAGCAATCTTCAAAAGGTGATTTGGAGACGGCTGAAAATAAAAGGTAAATTTATTCATTCATATCATATAACCAATAATACATCTTTTTCAGAAGTTTCTAGCTCAATGACTGTCATTAGGCACCCACCAATTTCAGATCAGGTGAAGATGGATGCTTGTATTTCTTTAAAAATTCTTAATTTTGGCTTAATCTTCAATTCAGTCATGTATTATTGCACAAATAGTTTGATTTTGACTTGGAGCATTAGGAAATTGGTTAATCTTGCTAATTGTTGTTTTCTAAGACAACCAAAATCAGTGTGTGTAATTCTGCTCATCAGTTGGATGTATGTAAAATAAAATTTATATGGACAAAGAGCAAAAAGTAAGTTGTCCTTTACAGCCAAGTTGGTCCTATTGAAAAACCTACAAGCAGCCAGGAGAATCTACAGTTGAAGGAGCAAGTCGATAATTTGTAAAAATTCGCTGCTGAAATGAAAAAGAAGGGAAACAATATAATGGATGCAGACATTGATAAGTTCCTAAAGATGGCACAGAAGAATGCAGGTAAAAAGGAGTGATCATACAGGCATTGCTGTGGCATTCACTAAATAGGTAAGTTTATTAGTGTTCAGACAAAAGAGGAGGTATTTTCTGCAACACTGCAAAATAAAACAAGAAATAAATTTCTGGGTAGGATTTTCACATTTCAACAATTAAATGTAATTTCATTTAAAAGGATATAGCTACAATGAAAAAATAAAATACTTTGTCATTCATATTCATTCTTCAGATTGTCCAAACAGGATTTGCAAATTTGTAACAATTTTCATTTCTATAAATGAGTCCTTTGACTTTCTTGTAAAATTATGGTGTTTTTGGGAATCTAAGCTAATGCCACACTACCTGCATGGTTCACTCATTTGGTGATTGGTTGGTGTTAATGATTTGATAAATCATTGGTATTATTACAATAAGCAGAGTTTTGTCTTAGGGTAACTGCTGTAGACAAATGTACTATATTATTTAACTTGCTCATTGAAAGTCTACCTCAATTTAGAACATAATTTACATAAGCCATTTTTGGCGAATACATGTGATAGAAATACAAGCACAGCCATTTTGTCAATATTTAACTCAGCAAGGTGCTTGCATTTCCAAATTTTTACTTCAGATTCATGAAAAAGCCTCATTAAGATGTTAGGGAGATCCATCATATGCGCGATGCGCAAGGTTCGTCCAAATGCTAGCCGATTGTAAGAACTTCAAAGCATCAATAAAGTGCAGTTTCTCATTGAAGAACTTAACTTCTAAGTAACTACATTTGTACTTTGAGATTTACAGTACCACTGCATATCATGAACAATCCAGATATCGCAGAAAATTTAACAGACTTTACATTTGTAAGGAAACATCTATTTTCATTGCATACTGCTTTATAAAACATTTACTCTGGAAGTATTTTCAACAGTTATTCCCTCTTTCATATTGATATTCATGTATTTTTACATCCTTGCGAACATTGTTAATATTTTAGAACTATTTTAATATTACATATACAGGTTTTTTTACTAAGAAACTGATGTGCAAATGAGTATTATATTTTTAGTCTATGATGTTTAACCAAAAAACAGGTACTTTGAAGCAACTTTAATGCATAGATGCCTTCAATTGTTTTTCTTATAAGCACATGTCATTACTAGTAAATGTGATGTAACTGTTACGAGTATTTGTTTTTCACAGTAAATGACTTAGTACTCTATTTTGTAAGTACCTGTTTCTTTGGGTGTTAAGACCTAAATTTAATAAGAAATTAAAAGTTGTCTTTTGTTAGGTTGGTCTCATTTATTATGAAAGTTTTCATATGGCTTGTCGACATAGAAATACTTTCATAAGGAGTAGTAGTTTTATCTGTGACTGTTCATTGTTAAAAAGTGTCAAAACAGTTCACGTTGTTGCAAAAGTGGTTAAAGTAATTACTGTAATTTCATAAATCAATGCTGTTACAGCTGAAAATACTTCTTAAAGTCAAGTGAGTAAACCGTAGGCATTAATGGATCAATACCATTTTTAGTTTACCAACTTCAGTTTACCAAATACTGTTTACTGTTCTAAATTAATCAAGTCTGTACACTACAATAGTGGTAGTCTATGAAATTACAGTAATCACTTTCAACACTGAAATGGGTTGTAAAAATTGCGTTTTTCATTGCATGATATGTGTTCCTTAAAAATTAACCGTATGAGTCAAATCCCACAAAGTCCTGTAAAATTCAGCTGTGATTTTTTAAAGTGCTCTTAAAGACAACATAATGTAAACGTTTAAGTCATTATTCACAACAAGTTGCCAAAAATATTTTTTGTACAGATAGCAAGGCCATTGGGGCCTAAAAATCAGGTGAATGGAAATTCGTTTAGATTTCAAAAGTACTGTGAATAAGGCTTAAAAGTCAATTACATGTGATGAACATATCAAGTTTTTTACATATCGACATTGATTATTTACTTGTTAATTGTTATTAGTCAGTAAGTAATAATTTATGTGCAACCTAATTGAGACGAAAGATTTACTGATGTAAGATATTCCAGATAATTATTTCATTGTAGGTTTCTGATCATTTTGGATTCTATGCATTCAACGTTTTGCATACACAATAAAGTGGTAGCAAAATTGCATGTTTTCTTTCCCAGATGTTATGGATTATTCCATATTTTCTGCCTTAGATTGTTAAGTTATATTTTTGGATACCGAACTTTCATTGAATAAATCAAGGTTTTTTCTAAAATAAATTGTATTATAATGTGTCTCAATCAAGTTTCAGTAACAGGAGCATTTTTTCATTCACAGATAAATCTGTTCCTTAACCTAATCACTTTCAATGCTTTGTGCGCACCATTCCTATTATGCACATCAATTTTGGCTCAACTGAATTTGGTGGAAAACTATTTTAAGTTGGACAATTCTGAGCTTCACCAGCATTCTTTTAACTAAATTCAGTGGATCATGATGATTTGAATTGGCAATTTTTGGTGGGAACTAAAATCAGTAAGAAATTAGTTTTCTATTAACTATTTTCAGTTACACCAAAATTCATTAGTGAAGACAGTAATGACTAAGTATGTTTTCCCCAAAATTCGTACCACTTATTTCGTATGCACAAAAAAGAAGAAATGTACCTGTATGTAAATCCGCCTCTGATGCTTCTCCGCAATGTTCTTTCGCCGCTTCTGAGCTGGGACTTTCTGCCAAATTAAACAAATCATTCTGCATGACATTCAGCAAATAAAATATTGAAATGGTTAACAATAGGCATGCATAGCAGATTACTGTAGTATTTTTTAACCCTCTCTGGAATAAGGAATGTTAATCTTGGAACATACCTTTATCCTCTTCCTTCAACTTATTTGCTGTTTCACTGTAGAAATAAATTGCAAATATTACTCCCTTGCAATTATCGACTTGAACATAGATGTTAATTATAGAAATTTAACAAAATCTCGGTAAATGGAAAATGTCCTTCTTTAAACTGGACACAAGGACGCAAGACGATAATTGTCTAACCATACATCATAACTTGCTGAACATAACTATCCTTTTCTTTTCGTTCCAACATTTTACTTTTTAGTTGTTTCAAATTCATTGTCGCATAGTCAGCTGCATGCAACATATCAACATCACGCACTGATTCATTTTCTCTCACGCTGAATTACAAATGAAAGAAGTTGATATTTCTCACTACATTATTTATATGCTATTAAATAGAAATACTTGGCTTACTTCCAAATTAAATTTACTAAATGTTCAAGGAAAAATCTCGTAGAAAAACTAAACTATTGATTCAATTTTTGCAAGATGAATTTAATGAAAACATTTCTCTCACCACACTCTGTTGCCAATGGAGTACATATGTCGGTGAATCCTGGCCTTGACATCTTTGTCCTCACCATAGACAGCCTCATGGTACAACTTTCTCAAGTTGTCAGGGACATCACCATCACGAACTGAGTCACAAATCATTTTTGCATAAACTTCAGGACTATTAGATTTATCTCGGGAAGAAATGTAGATTGATTTCTCAACATCATAAGGTTTAAATTTCTGTTTCAAAATCTCTTTCCAACCACTCTCAGATGAATTGGTCATGGCTAGAAATGAACTTTTTAGAATAACCCAAAGAGATGTTACTGCAAGGACAGTCTGACGAGGGAAACAATTTACTCAAGTCATGCCACGGTATTTATATCAAGTTCATTCAACTATTTTTAGTAAGTTAACTGAAAGTAGTTGACACGAAAAAAATAAGTCGTTTTGGTTTAAGCTAATTACACATGATACCCGCATTTGAAAACTGGATATTGTGTTAATTTTAAATAATTTTCAATGACTTATTTAAAAATAGATTTCTACACAAATGTATCAATGTATGTAATGTATTATGTTATGCGTTAGCTACAAAATTGAATGATTTAAGCAATTGAAATTGCCTTAAACAATACATCAGTCTATTTCCTGTGTACAAACCTTAAGTATATCGACCAAGTTCATCATAGAAGTGTATATTTGTTTAATGGATCATGTTATCTTTCCACATGGACAATATGTTTGTCTTATGTTATTTAAGGCTGCAGCTACATTACACAAAATTGGTGCCACATGGCAGCAATTTCACCATCTCCATGTCCCTACTGATGCATACGCAAATTTCAGTGTTCTAAAAGTTCGCTCAATTGAAGATCTGGCTGATTTAAAATAGCTGAAATATAATAATTTCAGAAAGGTTTACACAAAAATAATATCCTTTTTAATGTGAGACTTAAAAAATATTTTACCTTTTCATTATTCCTCTCAAAGGTACTTGATTTGGTGAAATTGGAAGGAGTAAAGGCAATTTATTTGCAAATCCTTGATCTGCCATGATTTGTAAGCCTGCTGGCAATGGTGGAATTTGTAGATGTCTGTAAAATTAATATTATAAAATAATAACGTACTTATGGTCAGTACAAGTAAGCAAACATTCATTTAATTTTTAAGCTACATTCACACATATTTGTGAAGATGAATCAATGATTTTATGTGTCATTATAATGAGGAGCATAAGAAATACCAAAAGCAAGTCGAATCGTGAAGATGTCCAACAAATCCTGGCCTTGAAAAAACAATGAATCCTCTGACATCAGCGATGACAATCCAGTTTAAAAAAAAGCAATGTCTATCTTTTCTCCAGAACAGTCTTTGAATTCTACCTGGAGAAATACATTTGAAAATGACAAAGGACTGAATATTAGCATTGCTTGTACAATTACAATTTGTGACTAGTAATGTAAAGAACATCTTTTACGGACCTGAAGATTTACTTATTCTGAAAGGGGTGCCATCCACAACAGCAACAACTCGTGGCCAGTGTGGTATTTCACCAGCTAAATCATTCCAATGCTGTGCTGAATGCCACTGGATGTAATTTGGTACAACAAATACATGTAGAATTGGCAAAATTCTGTGGATTATTCTGTGTACACATGATACAGAAATTCCAAAGTGCATAGATAAATGATGCATCGTAATGTACCTGCGAATCCATATCATGGTCAATAATACCTGAATGTCAATAGAATATGAATGGAACAAATTAGATGTATATGTGAAGAAACCTTAAGATTAATCCAATATAGTAATTGCCCAATTGAATAATTACTTGATTTCTGAAGGATACAATTTGTTTACGACCCATAACATTAACACTTCTGTAAACTTCCAGATTTCGTAGTAAGCAATTAAAAGTTGGTGGTATTTCTCCCTCCTGTTAGCCAATAAAAGTGAATCCAGTTCTTCGATAATTGTGTGTACAAATCCACATGTGCCATGGGTACACTGAAATTAATCACTTAATATTATTTCATAACAATTTCTTACCATTCATTTAGAGGCCAATCAAGTTCATATACATTTAAATTGATGTCTGTAACCTAAAATGCACATTTACTTTGATGGTAATTCATGGCAACATACATGTCAGATAATCGTAAATCAGTAAATGTGAAATGACCTTAAGGGGATTAAGTGTTGACGTTTCATAAAATGTTATCGGTTATTCAATGTAAGTAATGACCATTTTTCTCACCTGTACCGTCTTAAAACATTACTAAATCTATAAGACCAATTCAAATTGTTATTTTTTCTCATTGTTCTAAACGATAAATTTAGAACTTTCAAAGTAATAGAAACGATGTTGAAAAATGATAATAAAGTAACCGATGGAATTGGCATTTTACTGGCTTTTTGACTTTCTACGTATTTAAATAAAACATGAATTATCTGTGTGACGAATGAAATAAAATTTGAAATGGGTATCATATTGCAAGTAGATGATTACAGTGGAAGTGAGGAAATATTTGAAATCCTCACTTCTTTTATAGTTCGACAAATCCTTTAACTGATTTCAGTTGACCACTTTAAATGTCAATGCTATTACATAAGAATGTCCACTGTCTTCGTTTCTTTTGTTTACAGGACAGCATATAAGTAAGATGCCTTTCTGAATTTGTTCTTTTCATTTCTGTTGTGCTAACAGTGGCGAGTCATAATGCCTCCAAGACAAGAATTTGGGACGACAAAGGTTAGTCTTAATTATTACATGTTACTTCACTAAAAGACGGATTTGTGAAATACATACATTACCTATTGATGTTATTTTGCTTTATGATTTTAGATAGATAGTGGCTATTTACTTTGTAAGTCCCTGAAACAGCAAACTGAGACAACTGTTCGCAAAGTCATTGGTGTTACTTGTTTAGCTGAAGTTTACAGTGATTTAATGAGAAAATTTCACAAGGCTGGCAGTAAACCCGGGGCTTTCATAGCCCTAGACAATGGACATTTTTCTACAGTTGCTGGATGTGGTGATATTTATGATAATTTCATTAAGACCAGACAACTGAGAATATACAATGGTCATTATTCCCAGTTTAGTCTACCAACAGATGACGGTTATGACAGTGCTAAGTTGAGGTTACTGCCCTTTGATCATGCCTTCAATTTTGGAAACAAAAAAGTATCTGACCGTATGTACAATTTTTTGGATATTGAATTTGTCCACAAATATTTGAGTTCCATTTCTCACTCAAAAATTATCAATGATATGTAAAGAAATACACACACATTTTTCAGATGAGCATTATGATCCAGTTCGAGACACCAATAACATAAAGCACAATTCGATGCTTGGTGAGTGAAAGTACTTTTGGGTGACGTTAATATTTCTGCAATGTCATTTGTCATCACATGTATTTTTCATACTAAAACTGTCATCAATCATTTGCATTAGTACGACACAAATTATTTACGTTACATTGAAATAAATTTATACAAGTTCAATAAT